>CM064502.1:44183083-44295583 GCA_032716605.1 Paralithodes platypus
GAGAGAAAGAAGAATGGTGAAAGAAGGTATGTTTCCATGCCCGAGAGGATTACCTCAGTAATGCCAGCACTCTCCGAGGGTCCTCTCGGCCACGGAAAGCAGAAGTCATTCCAAGGGAAATCAAAGAAGTACTGCCGAAGAGCCTACCAGTCGGCAGCGCCAAAGTGCAGCAAAGCGCCGCCGGCTTGCAGGATCGGGTGGCCGTACAGGAGAGATAGGACAGGTTACAGAGATAAGTTTATGGTCGGAAGCCCAAAGGAGAGATTGACAGTATAAGAGGAAGGGTTGGAAGTCAGAAATAAGTCAAGAATGTTTGGCCGATCTCCGAAGCGATCCGGGATTTGGGTGGGTTGCTGGACCAGCTGCTCTAGGTCATTTAGGATAGAAAAGACGAAGGCTTGTTCACCAGGTTGGTCAGTAGTAAAATAGGAGAGCCATATATACTGTATAGTGCTGTTTGATTATTTATATTACATCCTGACTATAAATTTTCTACAATAAGGATATTACCCCATACTTGCCAACGTATATTGGTATGTGCGGCCAATTGACATCCTCCATAACTGTATCTAGCTATTTGTGCCATTGATGTCCTCGGCTTTTCTCCCTTCTATCTGCTCAGTTGTGGCCAGCTGTTTCATGGCTCTTAAACTTAGTACGTGTTCCAGGAAACATAGGTTTCTGACCCGCATGTCTGTGACCAACTACCTTGTTGTATTAACTCAATCCGGGGAAGGAAAATGTGAATTTGTAAGCATATACTGTACACGTACAGACAAAGACTATAAGTTACATATTTTGTTCAGTTGGTATCATGTTCTAGTAACAAGAAAGTTAAATATTGTTGAAATTATGACGGTGAGCAATACCTTTTGCTGGTGACTGTCCATTACTCCTGTACCCTGGTGACCGTACATGTTCTTGGCCGCCAGGAATCAATGAACACCACACGAGAGTATTGTCCTTATTGTTGGAAATAGGAATTCCGTTCGATGGTAAATACCCATGGAGGATTAATGGTGTCACTGATTATGTGCTCGTGTTATGTTATACATATATAGTATAGTAGGTACCTTTATTGAAAATCATTATGATATAAGTAAATATATATATATATATTATTTGATTTATTTGTATATACATAAGTGGGAACATTATTGTACGCAATACTATTATGGATTGGTTTATCTGGTCCACGTATGTCCAATATGTTAACTGTTTAGTCTCTAATGATTCTTCTCTCTCTCTCTCTACCAACCATCAGCTAATACGTCTGGTTCACACTTGGCAGTCAGTTATCGTTATAATCTCTCTCTCTCTCTCTCTCTCTCTCTCTCTCTCTTTCTCTCTCTCTCTCTCATCTCTCTCTCTCTCTCTCTCTCTCTCTCTCTCAATCAACAGCTAATGCGTCTGGTTCAACACCTAACAGTCAGTTATGGCTATAATGGCTCTAAAAACTTCTCCGATTAAAGTGGATGAAACTGTTAAGCCGCCAGCCTGCTCTTGTACCACTTGTTAAACATAATAGCCCAGTACCCTTAACTATTTTAACCACTTATTATATATTCTGGCTATTAGTAGACGATATTTTGGCAGTTTAGGAACGATCTTTTGAGTCAAGGAGTTAATTCAACTTAATGTCTTATATTCTCCTTAGATATGCTGCACTTACAATAATATGTAATGCAACCCTAAAGCATAGTTCATGACATAATTCAACAACCATATACTTACACCAAGCACCCTATTACACTACTTGGCTCAACCCTCTACTTAGTAAAATTGTTCTTCTAGTTGCTTTAGTCAGGATCCCAGGCAATCTATGCTATAATCTATGTTATATTCAAGTTTACTTAATCGGGCAAGTAATATTGGCTTGCTCTTATGTGATATTCTGTTTCAAAGATTTTGTGTTTTTGAATGTATTGTATATACAGTAAGTATTACACTTATAGTAGGGGCCATTTGCTTGGAATCCGTCACCATTTTGTTTCTACCTTTTTCTCTCGATGGGTTTGACAACCTGAACCATTTTAAAGGAAAATTAGCTCCTATGCCCCTCTGAAAAATGACGGCTAACTCTGCTAGAGCCCAATATTCAAAATGGCCACCAACGCCATCTTGAAAAACATGAAATGTATTATCTCTGGCATTAGATGAGCTACAAGGACGAATGAGGTGTCCTTTTTCACTAATTCTGGTATTACAAATCCACTGGAATGGTTATTGTATTGTATTGTATTGGATATTGTATTGTTATTGTATTGTATTATACTAATTGTACATACTAATCTGCCACTTCACTGTCACTACATGATTCACTGTATGAGCCACTATCAGAATCACTGTCTTCACTTTCGCTGCTATCATCACTGTTGTTCTCTGCCTGCGGTGTATATCTAATATTACTTTTTTACTGTTTCAGATGGATCGCATGCCCATCTGATGAAAATCGCCGACTTGTGAAGTGACCGAAATAATGGATAATAGAAGAGAGAGTGAAGAGTTACCAGACAAGACATTAAATGAATACGAGTGCATTTTACTCTGTGGTAAGCGATGTACCGCAGATGATCGTTTGGAAAACATTACACCTGAGAAGTGGGAATCCATCCGGGAAAAGTCTTTACAATGGAAAGAACTTGATAAGTTTCAACATATACATGAAAATGTGGATTGGGAGAAGGGACCAAAGGGTCACCACATGCATAACACTTGTTACGCATCATTAGCCAGCAAGCGCAAGCTCTCTCAAGCCGAAAAACGCAAACACAAATCCGAGGAACGTCTTGAAAGCGATGAAGCATCAGATCAACAAGACCCTTCCCCAGCCAGTGCACCTAAAAGGCTCGCTCCAGTATGGGTGTCCTTCACGATATAATACTCTATGTGTGTGGTGCATGAAAGGGTCATACAAGAGTAGTGATCGTAACAAGCAGATTTTACTCCTATCAACAGTAGATGCCTGGACTAAATTCAAGTTACATACTGTCCATCTGGAAGATGATTGATGATGTTGACTTGGCACTACTCTGATTGCATTCCATCCCAGAGAGTCAAACAGGAAATCCCTACCATCGTGCGCGTGGCTGCAATATGTAAGCGACCACAAGCCCTTTCAGATGAAAGCACTCAACATCTGCAGCTGTAAAACCTCCGAGAGGCCCAAGCTCTCTTCTGTCATCATATTCGTCAAGTCATCTTCATAGACCATGAAATTCGCACACTGCAAGGCCTGTTGCAGGACTATAAGCGCATTATCTCAAATCACGGACATAACTCAGTAGTAAAATCCAGCTACTTAAAGGAAATTCTCGTCAATGAATTTGGGGAAGACATCAGATTTCATGAACGCATTCAAAAGAATGTGAGTGAACTGGTATATGATACAACAGCAGCAGGTACATACTGTTCATCGAGGCGGCAATATCTTCATTGGGTGTCAGCAATGATCAGTTGGTGATGAATGTTGTGGCACGACTCAAAGAGCAAGTCATCAGGACAAATACTATTCCCTGGCTCCCATATATATGCTACGGTCTTTTTGAAAAAGTGGCCTTTTTGCGAAATAACCGGGAGCTTTGCAAAATGACCAAAAACCTAGCCTTTTTGTAAAATGACACTTAATGTCTGGCCCATTTGCAAAATGTCCAGCATATTGGCCTATTTTTAAAAATTACCTTGCCTTTTGTAAAATGACACCAAACGTCTGGCCAATTTACAAAAAACAGCATATTGCCCTGTTGTAAAGTTCTAAATAACTGTAAACATATATTTGTAAAAATTGAGTAGGCCTAATCGAAACAATATTATTTTAACATTTTAGGTTAGGTTAGTTAGGTTAGGTTAGGTTAGGTTAGACGTTTGGTGTCATTTTGCAAAAGGGCACAGGTAATTTTACAAAAAGGCCACTATGCTGGACATTTTGCAAATGGGTAGACATTAAGTGTCATTTTACAAAAGGCTAGGTTTTTGGTCATTTTGCAAAGCTCCCGGTCATTTTGCAAAAAGGCCACTTTTTCAAAAAGGCCGTAACATATACACGAGTTGGAGAGAGAAGAAGACCTCAGTGAGCTCCTGCTGAAGCTGCTCACATGGCTGAAACACCCAAATAAGTCTGCAATTGATGACAGTCCATCCGTCCGATCGATTGCATCTATCCTCACAAGCTACATCACTGGAAAATGCACTGCATTTGAGATAAATCTCTCTGTTTTGATACATGGACTGACCAAGAGTAGGGAGATAGTCAACATAATGCACAAAGATGGACTGGGCATCAGTTACAATGACGTACTTATGCTGCGAGATTTTTGGGTGGTCAATGACCTCAAGTGCTCATCTGATTGCCCCTTCGAACTAGCTGAGGGTAAGCCTGCTATCGCTATAGTCGACAACGATGACTTCAAGAGCGACACACTGACCGGTGCTGGCCAGTCACACCACACTAATGTCATGTTTGTGCAGCCAGAATCATTTGATACAGAACTTCCTTCCGAGAATCACGAGGATAGACCAGTTCCCGGTGCCAACTTTGCATCAAACCTCTCGACAACTCTCAAAGAGCTCGGAAGTGAAATGCAAAAAGTCAACCCATACAAGACAGCGAAGCGTGGGGAACCACCTCTCAGGAAGCCACCAGCTGATCAAAGTACTCCTCCTCCTGACACATCGGTGCAAATAATTCGTCGTGTGATCCATGCATTGGCCAGGGCGCAAGATGACCGAACGAGACCTAAGCCAGAAGAAGAGACTGTGCCTGGGTTTTCAGGGTTTCACGCCAGCATGTCAAATGCAGATGAGAAGAGTCGAGCAATATACCACATGACCTATCCCAACCCCCCCAGTAAGACAATTCTCAATGATGTGATGTGTAAGCTTGCAAAATCAATCGAAGAAAAAAAGATGCCTTCTGGCAATAATTGTTGGTGATCATCCTGTCTATGTGCTCATGCTAGAGTTGAAAAGTGAGAATGCTGAGCTGTTCAGCAAAATCTTACCATTCATGGCACCCTTCCACATCCAAATGTCGTTCATCTACACTATATACAAGAGGTTTAAGGGATCTGGCATCTCAGATGTGTTGGTGGCAGCTGGTGTTATAGCAGACGGGTCTGTTGATCAGGCCCTTCGTGGAAAACATGTTAAGCGTGGGGTTCGCTGCTTGCGACTATTCTACGAGACTCTGGTCCACCATTTCATAGACAAACGTTTGGAAGATTCCCCTCTATCTGAAGAAGTAAAGGCATCCCTTGCCAAGCTTCGACATCCGATTGATGCACAGGAACTTGCAGATGAACATGCAGAGCTAGAGAGAAATGCTGAGCTGAAGGACCTCGTTTATGCTCTCTTCAAGGACTTTGAGGGTGCCCCACAAGCAGAATACTGGATGTCATTCATGGAAATGGTTGAAGTTCTAACTCAAAATATCCATGCAATCAGAACAAGCAACTGGACTGAGTTCAAGTCCTCACTCAACCTCATGCTTCCTTTGATGCAAATCTATGATAATGACAAGTATGGTCGGCATCTCCCCGATTTCACCGCAGTGCTTGATACCCTTCCTGTCGATCAGGCTGCATTCATGGAGAGTGGTATGTTTGCACAGTCAATGACAGGAAAACCATATTCGTGTGTCGCCCTCGACATATGGATAGAATCAACAATGAATAAGGGCTCTAAGCTGAAGTCTGGTTGGTTGGCCATTCTGAACAATGAAAAGCAGCTCCTTTTAAACACTCGGAATGTGAATAACATCAATAGGGTGAGAACAAAGGTCCATCGCCATGCTAATCGCAAGAAACAAGGAAAAGGGAAGCATGCTGATTGCTCGTCGAGTAAATGAAGAAGGATGAACAAGCTGTACAGGATATAAGCGCATGTCTCACTGAATTCAAGTGTGATCCATTTGACCATACAAACAAGACACTTCGATCCCTACAGTCAGGAATCCCAGCCTCAGATGCTCTCGCTGCCGACTTAAAATCGGCAAAGGAGGATGGCACAAGGAAACTGAAGCAGTTCTTGAATGAGAAAGTGTATTCCAAGACCAAGTCTCTCAATGACAGAGTTCCCCGTAGCAAGCGTTTGAACTTTTCAACTCAGGAATTGAAGAAAGCAGATGGTGAGAACCTGAAGGGAAAGACAGAGGAAATGGAGCGTAATGCCTTGGCCTCTGTTCTCGGACTGGTTGAAACGAGTGGTGCCCTCAAACTTCAAGAAGTCCTGCAGCATCGTGTTACAGCTGAGTGCCTTTCCATCTTCAACGTCAATGGAACCACCCGTAAAAGGCACAGAAAAGCAAGCTTCAACAAAAACTAACTATGACTGTCATTCCAGAGCCTGATGTATACGTCTATTATTGATATGGGCCTCATCTGGCGCCTAACAACTCCTACCATTGAAGACAGAGAGAAGGGAGACGGTACCAAGTATACCTGGGGAGATTATGCAGAGAAGTTGGTGCACTTCGTTCTAACGAGACACAAGCATGCTGAGCGCATCATTTGCATCAATGATTCATATGATCAGAATTACACGATCAAGGACAGTGAGAGAATACTGCGCCAAAAAAAAACTGCCAATCAGCAATGTCTTCATGAAGACAGAAGATAAATTTCCTTCTAGTAAAGTTTTCCATGCTCTCCTGGGTAAACCTGAGAACAAAATCCGCCTTCAGGCATTTCTTCAAACGGAATTCCAGAGAACAGCAGCAACAACTAGCACCGAGATCATCTACTGTGTAGTTGGCAGCACTGCAAAGAATCTCACCACAGGCAAGCTTGTGCCAGAGCTCACATGCTCTCATGCAGAGGCAGATACGGCAATGCTCACCATATATAGTGTGCTCCGGTCAGACAGCTACAAAGCAGCTGTCGTTCTTGACACAGAGGACACAGAAAACTACGTGGAAGCGGCATATGTTGCTCAGAAGACAACACGAATCCTGTATGTGAAACGCAAACGTCAGCTTATCGATGCCCGATGTTTGTGCAGTGAGGCAATGGCTGCATCCATCATACCACTTCATGTCCTCACTGGGTGTGACCACAACTCTGGCTTCCATGGAGCAAGCAAGAAGCTCATCGCAGATCATCTGGAGAAGTCTAAAGAGGCACACGACCTGCTAGCAGCATGTGGTACACAGCTCCTAGTCACAGAACAGGTCATCAGTGATTTGGAGCGGTTTGTCATTCGAAATGTCTATGGTGATACCAAAAGCAAGACCTTGGGAGATGCGAGGGCAGCGAAGTGGAGAGCTCAGAAGAAAAAAAAGCACTATCCGACTTGTGCCTGACTTGGACAGTCTCCGTCCACACTTGGAGCGTGAAAACTATCTTGCATATTTGCAAAAGCATTACCAGCTCCAAAGTCACCCCTCACCGATCGGCCATGGATGGCATCTTGTAAATGGCCTATGTCTGCCTGTCCGTTCAACCCAGCCCCCACTTCCCCCATCCATACCACTACCTACAAATCTGCAGGCAGAGAACAACAGTGATGATAGCAGCGAAAGTGAGGAGTGATTCTGATAGTGGCTCATACAGTGAATCATGTAGTGACAGTGAAGTGGCAGATTAGTATGTACAATTAGTATAATTCAATACAATAACAATACAATATACAATACAATACAATACAATACAATAACCATTCCAGTGGATTTGTATTGCCAGAATTAGTGAAAAAGGACACCTCATTCGTCCTTGTAGCTCATCTGATGCCAGAGATATTACATTTCATGTTTTTCAAGATGGCGTTGGTGGCCATTTTGAATATTGGGCTCTAGCAGAGTTAGCCGTCATTTTTCAGAGGGGCATAGGAGCTAATTTTCCATTAAAATGGTTCAGGTTGTCAAATCCATCGAGAGAAAAAGATAGGAACAAAATGGTCACGGATTCCAAGCAAATGACCCTACTATTAGTAATAGCGACATAAACGGCGTGCTCATTAAGAATTGTTATCCATTAATCTATTACCCATCCACCCCCTCCCTTCACTCACATTCCATCCTTCCTCTCACATCCCATTTCTCCTCTCATCGACTCATCCTCTACTCATTCAGCCATTCTGCCTGAACTTTTCATTACCATCACTCACTCTCAGTTCTACCTTCCTCCTATTACCAAACCTTTCATCTTCTCCTTCCACATCCACCATCCCTCTCCCAATCCTTGAACCGGAGATCAAACTGTCAGTAACATCAACCTAATACTTTCTTTGATGATGATCTATGAGGGACAACACCGACAAAGGCAATAATAGACTACGTGTGTGAGAGTGCTTTATTCTGACTCCCTTTTTCGCTGTGTCCTATTGATTGTCTCTTTCACCAACACTAGACAGATTGAATAAAGTATATGTAACGTAATAATACTTTACAAATATAATAATGACCGTACCCCTCCAATCTTGTCTAAGATTCATTATTGTATATCCATATACATTTTTCAACTATAGTCAAACCAGTATATAAGCAACCCTGAGTCCTCGATTCTTGGCTACTCTGAGTTCCTTAGCATGGCCTTCTGTAAACACATTAGCAGCTGATATTAGACAGTTTAGTTGATAAGCGTATATGCCCTCTTTCACCTCCCACATCCATTCTCATTCTCTCTCCTCTTTCCTCATTCCATTTACTTCTCTTTATTAATCATTTGATAAAGTGAAGACACCCAGGTGATTTTGTTCAAATTAGGAAGGACCTCATATATATATACATATAAATATAAATTAATCTATAATAATTATATATATACAGTATATATATATATACATATATATATATTTATTCCAAGCCCTGCAAGGTTATTCACTTCTAACTATTTTCATGTACGGCAAATTGCCGGAGGGAGCGGAGGGTGGGGAGAGAGCCTTCATCTTTGCTATCCTTTCCTACAACGTTCTCTTGGGGTTGCTATCTCTATTAGGATTAAGTCCTGGCCACCTCGCAGGGATCGTAAGATCTGTGTGGCCAGTGTATCTATGTAAATCTATGTACATATATATATATATATATATCTCCACCCACAGGGTCGCAGGAACATGATATACACAAGTTTACAATAGCTGCGTCCATAACATTGTTGTACAAATTGATTTTGCCCTTCGTTAGGTCAATTTGTAGCCTACCGGTTGACGCGATTAATACAATGTATGATTTTATTGTTATTATACAATCCTAATGCATAAGAAATTTAGTCAATATTAATTTCAATCCTAGGCGGGTTCCTAGCATTAGATTTAACTGCTACTTTATTTAGTTTATTCTAACCATTTAATTGATTTGATCTACAGACTGACTGTACTTCGACGGGGATAGATATAAACTATAGGTGAACAGCAAAAGACAGATCAAAAGACAACAATTATGTTAATTATGACACAGAACCTCTTGAAAATATTTTGGGGTTGTGCTTTTTCCCGCCAGTAGAAGACAATATATTAATTTATTTTAGTTCTATGTGGATGAGGGAGACAAAAGACGAGTGCCTCCCCCAGATAGAGCCAAAATCAAGGAATGTTCGAGCCAAAATATCTGGACACACAGAGTTTGAAGCAGTTCAAGTCATAGAATGAGGGAAAGATGGATTCAGGGAGAGAGTTCTAGAGCTCAGCTGTTGAATAGAAGAAAGATTGGGAGTATCGTTTCACTTGTGATTTGGAGAGTAGGGGTGGGATTGTTTTGCAAGACGGATGTTATGTACCCAACGTAGAGGAGGTGGTATACACTGTGAGAGCTCTGAGCAACACTGATTATTTTAGTAGCGATAGAATAGCGAGAGAGATGCAACATTGCGGCGAAGAGAGAGAGACTGCAGAGAGTCGGTGAGTGCATGGCAGTTAATGATACAAAAGGCTTTCCTTTCTACTTTGTCTAGAAGTACTGTGTGAGAGGATCCTCCCCACACATGTGAACAATATGCAATACAGGACGTACTGTGCTCCTGTACAAAGCAAGAAGCTCTGCAGGGGTAAAGAACCCCTTGAGGCAGTTGAGCACACCCAGCTTCTGGAAGGTCGCCTTAGCAAGAGTGATAATATGGTCCTTCCAAGAGAGAGCAGAAGAAAAGGAGACACCGAGAATACTGATGAGAGAAGATGAAGGGATGATTTTTGTATTGTTGAAGTATAAGGGATAGTCTGCTGGGAGTTCACGACGAGTAGATAGATGGATATATTGGGTTTTGGAAGCATTAAAGGTAACAAGGTTTTCTCTGCCCCAATTGGAAATGGTAGTTATATCAGAAGATAAGTGTTGTATGGCTTCATTATGTTTGTTTTTGAGGGATTGCTTGCTGGGGCATTCTGGAAAACTAATTAAATAGTGTACGGTAGAACCATTTGCATATGAATGCATACAGTTTAGAAGATAATTTATGAAATTAAAAAGATCATTGAACATAGGACAGAACCCTGAGGAACACCGGAGTTGATAGGATGAGTGTGTGAACGATAGGCGTCCACAACCACAGCTATGGAACGGCCTGAAAGGAAATTAGAGACAAAGGCACAGATTGAGGGATGGAAACCAATGAAGGATAGTTTAGAAATTGGAGATTTGTGCCAGACTCTATCGAAGGCCTTCAATATTTCTAGCGCAATCGAAAAGGTCTCACCAAAATCCCGAAAGGAGGATGACCAGGAGTAGGCAAGATATGAAAGATCTCCAGTAGAGCGACCCTTATCCCATACTGTACCATCGGATATTACCTTAACACTTACGCTGCGGGCATATTTCCGGCATATTAGTGCTCATTCAGGCACTCCTGATTGATTAGGCAAGTGTCTAAATTAAATTAAATTTATTCAGCCGAAAACTAGACGAAAATAACTTCAAAATTACGCCAGAACGAGCTTCGTAGCTCGCGGGGTTCACCCGCAGCATTACTATAGATATTCGCTAAAATTAGTAATTTTCGCTAATTTCTCGCTACACTTGCCTTTGGCAGCACTGTGTATCTCGCTAGACTCTTACTCAGAGCTCTCAGTGCCACAGCTGCCTATCTTGGGAGAAAGACGTGTGGCCTGTCCCGCTCCCGCTCCCTTGCACTCAATTTTACAGGCTTTAAGAGGCTGTAAAAGCCTGTAGTTTTCTGTAAATTGCCATGACGTTCGGGAACGTCTCCCGCAGGGAAAGGGTTAAATGTACCTTCCAGTACCAGGCAGTGCAGCCAAAAAGGCCTCAGAGGCACAAGAGCACACCCTCCCACCTCAGAAGTTGGTGAAGCACTGACCCAGCCAGCCTGTGGAGGATGGCAGCCAAGCTGAGAAGAGTTACCAACTCCTCAGAGCAGTGCCTACAAGTCATGTTAGCAGCTACCGCTCAATAATAGCAGTTACAAGGAGCGCATATTACCGACAGCTGAAAGCCGTCGCTGCTACTGGGACGTCGCTTTTGTGCTGACGGCTCCAAGCTGTCGCTGGTATTTAACGGGTTAAGGAAGACATACTGTCGATCTGAGTGTAGATTAAGAGAAGAGGAATGCTTAGGAGTTTGCCTAGGCATGGAATCAGCATGGAAGAACAGTTTTTGAGTACAACAGGAGGAACACCATCCGGACCATCGCCTTCTTAGTATTAAGCTCTAAGCCCAGAGAGGGTAGAAAGTACATCTTTAGAATATATTAGGATATTAGGCATAAGTAGGAGAGAGGGGGGTGAAGAGGGAGGAATTGCATTATAACTGCTTTTCCTATAATGTATATAATTTTCTGGTATCACTATTCCCCTTTCTAGCATATGACATAATATATGAAGTAATACTGGTCATTGCATAAATAACTATAAACACAACAAAATTGGCGATCAGTGAAGAGAATCATTCAAATCCGTTTCATACAATACATACATTCACCGCTCCTCACAGACACATTCTCCACTTTCCAGGTGCCTGTTAGTAAATTCAGCTTGTGTAAATTCCTGTGTATCATTCTGTGTTGGAAAAAGATGTTGGCTATCCACAGCCTCCTCCCCACACATACGCCCACAAGTGCACTACCATTCCCATTTATATCCCCAATCAGAAATATTCTTTCGCACTTTCTAAACTTATCCAGGCACGCCTCAACATAGCTATCTATCTATCTATCTATATATACTGTTTATATATATATATATATATATATATATATATATATATATATATATATATATATATATATATATATATATATAGAAGCAATTGACTCTCCGGCAGGGAATCGTAGGCGTACAAGGAAGAGCAATACCAAAGCGTAAAGGAACATCTTTATTTTTCTAGAACATATGCGATGTTTCGACACCAATTTTTTTTTTTTTTTTTTTAAGAGACAATGAACGGAGGAAGGAAAAACACAGATAAAACAAAAAGGTCCATGTGCCTAAAGGCATCCTCCATTCATAAAATGTTTGTAACAACTGGATTTAAACATTTGTAGATTGTAAGTTTGTGGAAAGCAATTCGAGGGAAGTGAATTCCAAAGAGTAGTAGCTCTGGGGATAAATGAATTCTGATAAGCAGAAGTTCTGCATTGTGGGGGAGAAAGTGTAAATTCATGGGCGCTCTCAGCTGCCCTAGTTCTACGGGGAAAGATGTGGAGAGGCGGCACAATTGAAGCAAGTTTCTCGGAACATTTGCTGTGAAAATATCTGTAGAATAATGCAAGGGATGCAACGTACCTTCGTATGGATAATGTAGGAAGGTCCTGTGTGATTGCAGGGTTATTGATTAATATAATAGCTTTATTTTGAATTTTGTCCAACTGCCTCAATGCAACCACTCCACTTCCACCCCACAGAGGTGAACAGTAATCCATCTGAGAACGCACATGACTTTTATATATTACGGCCAACTGCTCGTCAGTGACGAATTCTCGAACTCTGTACAGGAGTCCCAGTTTTTTAGAGGCATTCTTAGCAATGCTTCTAACATAATGTGTCCAGCTCAAGTTAGAAGTTAATGTTACACCGAGAATGTCAATACTAGGGGAAGTGGGAATATTTACATCATTAAAAAATATATGGGAGTCCGTGAGATTCTGTCTGTTAGAAAATTTAATGTACTTGGTTTTCTGTGCATTAAAGGAAACTAGATTCTTTTGTCCCCATTCATTAATTCTAGAAAGGTCCTGGTTCAGAGAAATTGCAGTGTTTATTTTTGAATGTATAAGATCGGGTTGGGTGAAAAAATTGGTAAATGTGAAGGAACTGTGGAGTGTTGAGTCATCTGTGTAGGAATGTATTGGATTATGAGTGGTAGATATGAGATAATTGATATGAATGAGGAACAGAGTTGGGGCCAAAACTGATCCCTGGGGAACACCAGCATTTATTGAGTGAAATTGAGAATAAAGGCCATCTACCATTACACATATTTTTCTGTTATGAAGATAAGAAGAAATTAGTGGAACTAATGATGCAAGGCCGTAGTGTGACATCTTCGACAATAAGGATTGATGCCAGACTCTATCAAATGCCTTTGATATATCCATGTGTAATTTTCAAGCCTAAAAAGGAAAAAAGAACCTAAACTAAAAAGTTTGCAATCAAATATACAATTTGTAAAAGTAGGTTAAATTAATATAAAGTACCAAGAAACTGGGTGAAGGAAGGTAGAAAACAGGGATAAAATACTGAAATTTAAAGTATTCATTTATTATTCTCATAATTTAAATTTCAGTATTTTATCCCTGTGTTCTACCTTCCTTCAGCCAGTGTCATGGTACTTTATAGTAATTTAACCTACTTTTACAAATTGTATATTTGACTGCAAAGTTTTTAATTAGGTTCTTTTTTCCTTTATAGGCTTGAAAATGACACATGTTGGTGTCGAAACGTTGCACATGTTCTAGAAAAATAAAGATGTTACTTTACGCTTTGGTATTGCTCTTCCTTATATATATATATATATATATATGGGTAGGTTATACAATATATATATATTGTATAACCTACCCATTCCCTTAGTATTCACAGTTAAGCCATTTATATCCATGTTACTTTTATTTTATTTTATTTTTTCGTTTACATATTCTTAACATTCTCATTATCCTTCGATTGCTCATATGGTCTACAATATGATCCATTACATTATATGATAGTTTCGTTTGTTACACTTTGCTTCACCAAACCTTTGAACAATACCTATATAGTGATATTGTAAGTTGAGTTGTAACAACCATGCTATCACTCTTCCTGTAGATTGATGCAAATAAATTCATATGATCAACAACGAGATCCTCTCTAATCTTCCACTGAACTTATCATTCATATACAGCATATTGTGCAAAATTCCACTGATTAATAATGTTGGAATTTGTATATAATATTTCCTAATAATTTGTTTCCGTAAATCTTCAGATGTCATTATCTTTCATTTCCACATCATCATAATCTATTATCTTTGTGACTTTTACGACATCCTCTGGTGCCCCTGGTTCATAAATTGTGGTCTTAAAAGGTTGTAATGTGACGGGACAGTCGTGAATGTCTGGGACTGATGTACTAACCCTCTCTACATTGTTCCTTTCCTTTTAACCTACCTGAATTATTGCCGTCTCTGCCTATTGTTGAAATTTCAGTGGCTTTATTTGTCTCTCCTGCCTAATGGAATTGTGATAAGTTTATGATTCGTGAACTAATTAGTCTGGTTAGTAAGATATATCCTAAAATAATGTTCGTGAACGAATCAAGAAATTTTGTTTTAATATGCTCAGTATGTTTTTATCTCAAATATAATATTTTTGGTTGGTAGCATGTGTTGTCCTTGTTGTATTGTCTTTCCTTGGGTTATGATCACTGGTTTATGAACTAACTAAACCATTGTTAGTTAGCTAATGAGATTATTAGTCACCTTACCTGTTTATGTTAACCCGTCCAATACCAGCGACGGCAGAGAGCCGTCAGTAGATAAATCACTCCCAAGTCCCAGCGACGGCAGAGAGCCGTCAGTAATATATAATTATTGTAACTGCCAGTATCAGGCAGAGCCTGGTACCACAACGTTTGATCACTGCTCTAGAGTTGGCAACACTTCTCAGCTTATATCCAAGCCTCTACAGTCTGGGAGAGGCAGTATTTCTCCATCTTTTGAGGTGGGAGGTTGTTATTTCTTGCCATTTTGGCCACATTGCTTGGGACTGGAGGGGACTTTTATGGTAGTACCCTATGGTCCAGTAGGGGTTAATGTAGCTATATACACAATATATATATATATATAATTCGATACGTGCTACTTTGCTTCAATCGATTAATATATATAATTTTGTCTGGGGCGCAGGTATTATAAATGATACACATTGCATATATACTAGCCAAAAAGTGTGATCGGCCGGCAGCGGTTGGACACCAAATTGGTTATTAGTACTTTTACATGCTGGTAACTGAACCCTGGAGTGATCATTTCCGGTACAACCCCCCCCCCCCCATTATCTCTCTCTCTCTCTCTCTCTCTCTCTCTCTCTCTCTCTCTCTCTATCTCTCTCTCTCTATGCAAGTACCGGCGGCTGATTAGGTCCTTCAAGGAAAAATCTAATAGAATCTTAATTTCAGGAATTGTTCCCCGGATTGATGTAGAAAACCGATTCTACAACATAGCTACCAGTACAAATCGCCGACTAGCCAAACTCTGCAGGGAGGAGGACATCGGCTTTGTCGACACGTGGGATCATTTTTACTATGATAAATCTTTGTTTTCAGGAGATGGTGTACATCTCAATGAAGTAGGAGCTGCACGTCCTGGTCGTCTGCTGAACGATGCAGTCAAGGATTTCCGTTCAAAAAACGGGGTCAACCGGGGGTATCCAGACAGGGTAGTGTAAGTCAAATACGAACTGAAAATTCAGACAATGCACAATCAGTAACATCCAACTCTAATACTCTTAAGGGGTTTTATGTAAATGCTCGTAGCATACGCAACAAATATTCAGATCTAGAGGAAATCGTGTATACAGAACATTATGATATAATCGGCATTACAGAATCTTGGTTAAATACGGAAGACAGAGACTTTTTAGCCGAATATACGCTTCCTGGTTATACAATGTTTGAGAAAAGTCGGATCAATAGAAATGGAGGAGGAGTTCTGTTTTTTATAAAGGAAAGTCTTAATCCCGTCTTAATGTCAAAACTTCAAATTGCGAATATAGACAAATCTTACGTACTATTAAATAATAAACGAGGAACTAAAATAACACTAGCTTTATTATACAGACCCTCAGCTCAATCAGTGCAAACTGACTGAAATTTATGAACAAATTGCAGAAATAACTAACATACAAGATACCGTAATTCTTGGCGATTTCAACTTACCCGTGAGTAAATGGGGCGATATTCTTACTTCACACTCTGGACACGACCTCTATGCTAACTTGCAAGAGAGTTCACTTTTTCAATTTGTACAATCTCCGACCCGTGGTAATAATGTGCTTGACCTTGTACTCGCAACAAAAGAAGAATTAATAGAGAATTTGAATGTTGGTGATGAATTCAGTAACAGCGACCATCGTACGATAACTTTCACTTTAAAGTTTACTAGTAACAAATCAAATAGCAGCATTGAGAAAGTCCCTAATTTCAAGAAAGCAAATTTTCATAAACTTAAATCAAAGCTTAAAGAAACTGACTGGACCTTTCTGACTTTACAATAACGACATAAATACATCTTGGGAGTGTTTCACAACCACTTACCTTAAGGCAGTGCAAGACTGCATACCATCGAAAATACGGCGTCCAGGCCATAATGATAAGCCCAAATGGTGGAATAAAGATATTTCAGACTGTCTGCTTGCTAAAAAATTTGCTAATGATAGATTAAAATCCTCACAAAATGACGAAGAACGGGTGAAATTTGTAGAGCTACGACGCAAAGCCAAAAAGTTAATTAAGCAAAGTAAAAAGACCCTGGAGTTACAAGTTACGAATCAAAGTAAAACAAACTCGAAAGAATTCTATAGTTATATCAGAAAGAAAAAAGTAGTTACTTCAACTGTTGGACCGTTAGTCGATGAAAATGGAGAATACACCAAAGACGAAGTACAAATGAGTAATGCCCTCAATACCTTCTTTGCATCAGTTTTTGCAACCGAAGACCTCAGTGATATATCCCTACACCATCGCCGATTCAGATTGATAATTCAGATGTTCTAAGCAATATCACCGTTACAGAGAGAGAAGTATTGAATTGTTTAGATAAACTCAAGGTAAATAAAACGCCTGGACCTGATACAATCTCGCCGAGAGTTCTAAAGGAAGCTAAGGATGAGCTCTCCAAACCACTGACATTACTATTCAATAAATCCTTGCAGTCTGGGACTATGCCTGATCAGTGGAAGCTAGCCAACGTAACACCGATATTAAAAAAGGCAGCAAATCCCTACCAAGTTACTATCGTCCAATTAGCTTAACCTCAGTTGTATGTAAAATGCTAGAAACGCTCATAAGAGACAGACTCGTAAATCACTTAGAGGCAAATTACTTACTTAAAGATACTCAATACGGCTTTCGTAAAAAACGTTCCAGTTTAACAAACCTCTTAGACTTCTTCCACGATATCCTCAACCTCTACGATGAGAGTAAAGCTGTAAATATTATATACCTTGATTTTCAAAAGGCCTTTGACAAAGTTCCCCACAAACGTTTACTGCTAAAACTAAAAGCGCATGGAATACAAGACGGTGTGTTGAAATGGATAGAAAATTGGCTCAGCGACAGAAAGCAAAGAGTAGTCATAAACGGTAAGGCATCTAAATGGACCAATGTAAGTAGCGGGGTACCCCAGGGATCGGTACTAGGACCAATTCTCTTTCTAATTTACATCAACGACATAGATGAGGGTCTCACCTGTACAATCTCAAAATTTGCTGACGATACAAAAATTGCAAATAGCGTACTCTCAAAAGAACAAGTTAACGATATGCAACACAATCTAGATAAATTGTCATGTTGGGCCCAAATTTGGCAAATGAGTTTCAATGCGGATAAATGTAAAGTAGCCTACTACATATCGGATACCTAAATGAGAAAGCAAACTATTCGATGAATGGCACTCAGCTTAAGAATGTAAACAGAGAAACCGATCTGGGAGTAACAATATCGAGTAACCTATAACCGAGTCAACAATGTTCAGAAGTTGTTAAGAAGGCAAACAAAATAATTGGCTTTATAGGCAGGTCATTTGAGCATAAATCCAAAGAAGTTATCCTAACCCTTTATAATTCCTTAGTCCGCCCTCTTCTGGAATACTGCGTTCAATCCTGGTGCCCTTATTACCAGAAAGATATAAACAAGCTAGAACGAGTTCAACGTAGAGTTACCAAAATGATACCTAGCCTAAAGAACAAACCATACGAGGAGCGTCTTAGATAATTAAATCTATTTCCTTTAACCCAGTGCAGATTAAGAGGTGACTTAATTCAAGTGTTCAAAATCATCAAAGGCATCGACAATATGAACTGTAGTAAGTAGTTCACTATTGACCAATCTAATTACACGCGGGGAAACGGTTGCAAAATTATTGTTAAATCTTTTAACTCACACGAATCTAAGAATTTCTTCTTCAGTCGAGTTGTCAACTTGTGGAATGGGCTTCCCCGAGACGTTATAGACTGCAGCACCGTTGATTCATTTAAACTTCGCCTAGACAAATATCTCGCATCAAACCCGCGACTGACTGCGTTTGTAAATGAATAACTTTATTTTATCCCCCCCTCAGTTACTAACCCATCTGTCCCCTACTAACTTCCTAATCCTGCCACGGACATTAGTTCCAGGGCAGTAGTTCCCTTTCCAATGTTCCCTTACCCACTCTAAACCACCGTTTGGACAATTGATCCTCAATGTTTTGGAGGACAAGCAGCCTAGAAGGGTCACTAGAACTGTTGTTGCTTGATTTCCTTTGTACTCCTTTGTACTCTCTCTCTTTTCACAAAAACATAGGTGATGGATCCTGTTAAAGTTGTGTGTGTTGTGTCCCGGTTATTGGTACAAGGGAACTGTCTTGTATGGTGGATGGTGAAGGGTTGTGTTAACATCACCGTGTAACTCCTGTCAATCAAACAAAACCCCTGATGACGTGTGTGTATGTGTGTGTGTGTGTGTGTCGGGGGATGAGGGGATATACAGTTTGCCGCACATATTCTGTTCTGTTTGGGTCGTGATATGGCAGCGCTGCACCCACTTCTACAACCACCCTCCCTCGCTCACCTCCTTCCCTTCCACTATTGGTAGGAGGTGGAATTAAATGAGGGAGAGGGGTTGGGGAGGCAGGTGCGGCGTTGCCAAGTTATGATTTGCTAGGATGGTTGAGAAATGGAATATGTGCGGCAAACTGTACCATCATGTTCATTCATACATGTTTCTCTCTCTATCTCTCTCTCTCTCTCTCTCTTGAAAGCCGTGGCCGTGTTCTCTATAATTTACGAACCTTTAAAGTAAAATGAACACTGGGATGTATTTTCAATATAGTTTTTATGAGATTCAGGAAGTTGTTCTGAGAGTCACCCCGGTACTCTAGTCCGACACCTTGACCATTATAGCTCTATGGTGAGAGAGAGAGAGAGAGAGAGAGAGAGAGAGAGAGAGAGAGAGAGAGAGAGAGAGAGAGAGAGAGAGAGTTACAGTTACAGTTACCCCGGTACTCTAGTCCGACACCTTTACCATTATGGATATATGGTGAGAGAGAGAGTGTGTATGTGTGTGTGTGAAAATGAGTGTGTTAAAGATAGTAAAGCAACCAAGGCAGACCAATGTGATTATCACCGAGAAACGTGAATTAAGATATCTAAAATTAGTTTTAGTTTGCAAGTTTTACATTTTAATTTTGCTGTAAAGCACATATTTATATTCATGTATGGTCACCATGGTGCTCTCTCTCTCTATCGTCGTAAATGTTCAACTGTCATCTCATATCTGCCAGTTTAGTCTCTAAATATTTTACTTCTAGTTGTTCTATCTTCATATGGACATTTCCTTCACTACGGTGACATTATGTTTATTTGATTGTCTTTAATAGGTAATACTGCAATATGCTTAGAAAGAATAATTAGGATTCAGTAAGGAACAATATATATTTACTTATATCAAATCCTTCGAAGGCAGAAACAAATATTCTGATGCGATCCTACATAAGAGATGAAGATGAAGAAATGCACCATCGTACTTTGAGGGTAAAGGACCATACATATGGGTTTACATTTGGAATAAAATGCCATAGAACATTAACCAAAATTAAAACTGTATAATTATATTTATCCTTCAAACTTTATTAGGGTAGGTTATGCAGTTATTTTGTGCTAATACTTGGTCAATAAAGTGAACACTGTTGGCAGTGTAATATATGGTTGTTTAATGCAGTTCTGTTTATTACGTGAACATTGGCACTATAGGCATTTTATGAAAACAGATCAGCTGACCTTCAGTAGGCCACATGTCATTTTTGTTGAAGTCGCCTCCTGTATAATCTTTCTCAGAGTTTGCGATTCCTCTTCGTTATTACAAATAGTTGTATGGCTAACGTTGTTTGAACGCATTGTGTGGCCTTTACAACAAATTATAATACCATTTATGGTAAGTTCATGAAGTGTTATGTTGAGGTAACGTTTTCGCTGTTCCATAAAGCTTTACATTATTGTTTCAAATTATCACGGTGATCATATTTCAACAGAACCGTTGAGGAAAGTATATATTAACTTTATGGATATTAAAGTTGGAGCTGGTGTGAGAGCGTGGCAGCCTTTGAGAGTGAAATGTGGGTGTAAAAATGACGCCTGACTTTGTGGCTTTTATATGGTCGTTTGGAGGTGCTCGGGGGTAACTTGCCTTGAGAGAAGAGAAGAGACAGAGTGGACCGACAGTGAATAACAGACATAAGGAGGAATAAGGTAAAGATAAAGGAAAGTTTCATTTTAAGGGATAATTCCTAAACCTCACATAATCGTTCGGTGTAAGCCGCAATATATTGGAAGTGAAGCCAATGTACTGAAGGGGTAAATAATTATATCACAATATCATGAACATAATCAGTGTAATATGCAGACAAGACTAAGCCTAATAACAACAACCACATAATATTTTGTATGTGATGCCTGAAATCTTTGAATGCTGCATTTCTTATTTGTGGTGTACAGTATATTACACATGTTAATATAAATTTATAAACCAATATGGTAATAAATTACAGTTACTTTATCCTCCACAATTGTAGGTTTATACACTGTGTGTGCGGTTGTATTATCAATCGGAATATGTATGGAGAAATTACTGTATGCAATGCTGATATTCCAATGTTCAGCCTATTATCTTACAAGTAAGGTGACATGTACATATTTTTATCTAAAACCACTTTGCTTTCTCTGGGTTTGCCAGAGTGATACGTAATTTCTGGTGGGCAATATCTAAGGTAATGTCAAATGTCGGCAACGTATTTAAGAACTATATTATCAAATATCAATTGTCATCCCCACAGTTCAACTCTGTTGATCCCCAAGAAGAAAATTATCAGTAACAAAATACGATCACTCCTATTCCTCCTCATTACACGCAGGTAAAACACAACCTATATAATTGCAACAATCAACCCGTATGTCCTCTCCCTTCCTGTTGCCATTAGTATCTACCATTTTTGTCTTCTATTCCTGCTGTCCCTCTTGCTGGACTTTCCCCTTCCACTTCCCCTCTGGCCTCCCCTACCTATCCCCGCTAACTTTGGGTCGTGTCAGCAAGGGTTGGTGGAGAAAGTAAAGTTAGTCGGGTGAGTGGCGAACAATATTTCCCGGTCTTAGATTTTAAGAAAGATAAACAAAGGTTATGAAGTTAAAATCTCTGGATATAATTAAGTTTCATGGCGGGCAGGAAAATAGGACAAGGACCAAGGGAGAGAAGGGTTTTGCTTATTAGTGCGGATGTGGTGAGGGTGGTGAAAAGTGTATCTGAGAAGGATGCAGGAACAGGTGTGACACAGAGTTTTGGTTATAACAAGACACAACGAGAAATGGGAAAGTATGAGTTTGAGAAGTAGATTGAGTGAGTGGCTAGATTTTATAGGTGTATATCTATTTATCTATTGCCGGACCCCTTGATCTCCGAAGAGGTGGCCACAAACGAAACGCCCCAACCTCTGTCCCCAATCAGTCAGCGCCCCTCTTCCCATCCAGCACCGCTTTCACGCATATACTTCTTAACTCCATCCTTCCACATCTCTATCGGTCTACCTCTCCCTCTCCGTCCTTCCACCCCTCTCTCGTACACTCTCTTAGTCATTCTCTCGCTTCCCATTCGTTCCACATGGCCGAACCATCTCAAGATGTTCTTTTCCACACTTTCCAGCACATCTACACCTACAGCACACATCTCGTACTTCCTCATTCGTCTGTCTATCCCTCCATGTAACTCCGCACGCACTCTCTCCAACAACGTCCATGCTTCGCTCCCGTGAGTCAATGTTGGGATCACCACACTGTCATGCAAGGACTTCTCTACTTCCATGCTGACCACCCTATTTCTTGTTACTGATTTCAGCGTTCCTACAAACCTATTACCCTGTTGCACCCTCACCCGCACTTCTTTATCCATACTCCCATCTTTACTCAACACTTTAATGAGCTGACATTCTCCATAGCCTGACCGTTCAACCTCACCTCACACTCTGTGGCTGCACCCCTTTCAAAGGCCATAACCTTACTCTTACCTGCATTTACCTTTAGATTCCGTTTTTTCACACACTGTTCCAAACATATTTACCAGACCCGGCAATTCCCATTTAGCTCACCAGAACTGTATCATCGACAAACAGCAGTACAGGCAACTTCCACTTGTTTCCTTCCCTTATCAGCGGTACACCAACATCCATTGCTCTTCCTTGTATTTCTTTCATGAATCCATCATTATATATATTGAACAACCATGGGGACATCACACACCTTCGAAGCTAGCTAACGTAACACCGATTTAAAAAAAAGGCAGCAAATCCTTACCCTTTAACTATCGTTCAATTACCCTAACCTCAGTTGTATGTAAAATGCTAGAAACGCTCATAAGAGACAGACTCGTAAATCACTTAGAGGAAAATAACATATTTAAAGTTACTCAACATGGCTTTCGTAGCAAACGTTCCTGTTTAACAAACCTCATAGACTTCTTCCATGATATCCTCAACCTCTACGATGAGAGTAAAGCTGTAGATATTATAAACCTTGATTTTCAAAAGGCCTTTGACAAAGTTCCCCACAAACGTTTACTGCTAAATCTAAAATCGCATGGAATACAAGACGGTGTGTTGAAATGGATAGAAAATTGGCTCCGCGACAGAAAGCAAAGAGTAATCATAAACGGTAAGGAATCTAATGGATCAATGTAAGTAGCGGGGTACCCCAGGGATCGGTACTAGGACCAATTATCTTGCTAATTTACATCAACGACATACAGTAGATGAGGGTCACACCTGTACAATCTCAAAATTTGCTGACGATACAAAAATTGCAAATAGCGTACTCTCAAAAGAACAAGTTGACGATATGCAACACAATCTAGATAAGTTGTCACGTTGGGCCCAAATTTGGCAAATGAGTTAATGTGCGGATAAATGTAAAGTACTACATATCGGATACCAAAATGAGAAAGCAAACTATTCGATGAATGGCACTCAGCTTAAGAATGTAAACAGAGAAACCGATCTGGGAGTAACAATATCGAGTAACCTAAAACCGAGTCAACAATGTTCAGAAGTTGTTAAGAAAGCAAACAAAATAATTGGCTTTATAGGCAGGTTATTTGAGCATAAATCCAAAGAAGTTATCGTAACCCTTTACAATTCCTTAGTCCGCCCTATTCTGGAATACTGCGTTCAATTACCAAAATTGTGCCCTTATTACCAAAAAGATATAGACAAGCTAGACCGAGTTCAACGTAGAGTTACCAAAATTATACCTAGCCTAAAGAACAAACCTTACGAGGAGCGTCTTAGAGAATTAAATCTATTTCCTTTAACCCAGCGCAGATTAAGAGGCGACTTAATTCAAGTGTTCAAAATCATCAAAGGCATCGACAATATGAACTGTAGTAAGTACTTACACTATCGACCAATCTAATTACATGTGGGGAAAAGGTTGCAAAATTATCGGTAAATCTTTTAACTCGCAAGAATCTAAGAATTTCTTCTTCAATCGAGTTGTCAACTTGTGGAATGGGCTTCCCCGAGACGTTATAGACTGCAGCACCGTTGATTCATTTAAACTTCGCCTAGACAAATATCTCGCATCAAACCCGTGACTGACTGCGGTTGTAAATGAATAACTTTATTTTATCCCATCTCAGTTACTAACCCATCTGTCCCCTACAAACTTTCTAATCCTGCCACGGACATGCCACATAGTTCCAGGGCAGTGGTTCCCTTTCCAATGTTCCCTTACCCACTCTAAACCACTGTTTGGACAATTGATGCTCAGTGTTTTGGAGGACAAGCAGCCTAGAAGGGTCACAAGATTTGTTGTTGCTTGATTTCCTTTGTACTCCTTTGTACTCTTTTGTACTTTGTACCTTTGCTTTAAAAGTTTAACCCAACATTCAGATCAAAGAACTCGCTCTGTTCATTCTCCACACGTACTGACGCCTTTACTCCCTCATACATGCTCTTCACTGCGTTCAGCAACTTGCCATCTACTCCGTATATTCTCAGGTGTATGTACAGTTTATATCTATTGCTAGACACTTTGATCCCAGAGGGGTTGTCCATGAACGATTTAGCTCCGTCAGGCGCTATTCAGGCATATGATGTGTGAGCAATTAATTCTCCTGTATCATCCACATAACTGGAGGAAGTTTCCCACGTCACTTCTTAAATTTGTCCGCAAACCTTCAATTATATATGATATTCTAATGTATTACCCGGGAATGACTTATGTGACACAAATGTGATGTTCCGCTGCCAACCACACTAACGTCATTGTTTATTAATGTACTGACTATACATGGGTGGAATGGACTCGTTAGCCTTGGTTGGCAACTCATCTAGGGGAGACAACCTTATACAAATCCGGGTGGATGGGACTCGTCAGCCTTGGTTGGCAACCTGTCCAGGGGAGTAAACCTGATACAAATCCGTACTGCTTACCTAAGGGTAAGGCAGGTTAGTGGATGGATTAGCCGAACACCACTGTAGACAAATAGTGCTAACAAGATACACAGAGGGCCTCGGAGTCGGACGGATCCTACATTGAGTGGTCAATCCTGTAAGTCCTTCACTAAACTGGCTCGGGTTGTCCCTCTCACAGGGAATAGGTCCGCTTGGGGGCATTCTGTGTATGGCCACCCTCGTAAGGGGAGTGAAGCGTCCGGCAATAGATAGATAGATAGACTATACATGAAACAAGATGGAAGACACACATGAAATAGTGTAAGCCAAATGGAAAAGGCATAACACTGTAGAGGACATCATATGGGAATAATAGGAACAGAGAGAGAGAGAGAGTATGCGAGTGAATGTAGTCGGTATCACCAACTCAACAAATTACGGCCAACTTATATGGCAATAATTCCCGCTGATTAACTTGTGCGACTGTGATTATTTAAACCTTTGTTAAGAATCAATAATTGCTACAAAAGGAGATATTGGACACGGTTACAAGAGCCAATCAGCTGGAATGATTGACATACAGTATACGGTACTGTAGGTGGGCCGTTGTTTTCTCAGAGTTGTGACACCGAGTACAGTACGACACTGTACTGGTAGATAGCCAGCTCAAGTAATATATTATATACCTCTTTTTATTTATAGAATTGGGAGGCATTGGATGTCCGTAATTACACCATAATTGAATAGTACATAGAACTGTAAAACCTTACGAGTGTACACAATATAAACACAAGTTCAATTCACGATAGGACATATGATTATTACAATAACATCAAAAGTTGAATCAACTTTGTCAGTCACAGGAAACAAACCTTGTCGGTCATTTCCGCCAAAATAAACGGTAGTGATTGATAGTCAGACCTGGCACGGAAACATATCAATTGGTGTGTAGAGGATGGGAGAGGGGAGAGAGCTGAGCTGAGCCAGAGCTGGGACAACTACAATTTTGGAATATATGCATTGGTGTTATTTGTTATATCAGAACAGTATATACCTTATTATTGGTACTATAGTAACACTGTATTGATGTTATTTGTTATATCAGAACAGTTTATACCTTTTATCGGTACTATAGTAGCACTGTATTGGTGTTATTTGTTATGATATCAGAATAGTGTATACCTTGTTATCGGTACTATAACAACACTGCACTGGGATTCACATTCATATATTCGTAAATACTAATTACATTTGATGAACACTTTCAAACTAAATTTAAATTGTGTTGTTGTGTAGTAAATGGTAATCAGTGGATTCTACCTGCACATACATGTATTGGAAAGGAACACTGAAACTAACTATTTTCCTCAACAACATGTTATGCCAAATATGTCATTGTAATGCAAAAATAGCACAGCAGTTAAACACATTGTTGAAATAAAGCTGTAGTGTTTGTATGAACTAATATTTAGTTGGCTCGTTTGTATCTGGCAGTCCCTTTGATATTATACTGTAATTATTTAGACCTGTTGACCTATTAAACAAAATTAAATAAGAATGATTTAAGTCAACGTTTATATTTGATGACGTGTTGCCATCAAATATATTGACTACAAACCAATATACGTATACAACTAACTGCTTAGTAGGCTTAATGTTGTTATATATTATACTGTAGTGTTTGAATGCCCCCGCCAGTAACCGAGTTAGTTATACAGACACAGTAGGCAACCTCAACACACGTGCATAGGTTTAAAAAAAAAATATATATATATATATATATATACGTATATATATATATATATATATATATATATATATATATATATATACAGTATATAATATATATATAAATATCACATTGGTTAAAATTAACCTCTGTGTTCATCGTTCATTTGTCTTGGGAGTTATTATCCGAAATATGGTAGAGTGGATTTGTCATTAGTAAGAAATAATAATGGCTACACTGATAGCCTAATACTGCTGGTATGAACATTTATGGAACTTCTCTTCACACACACACACACACATACACAATACAACTACCCTTGTCATGCATCGATCAATAACCTTAAACTTACGAAGATCAAATAAAAAAAACATTAACACAATATACAGCCATGCAAACCAACATACCTGGACACACAATGGTCGACAACATAGCCAATCACAACACATCAGCCGGGATAATATTTACACTAACGCTTTCTCCAGCAACTTTGCTGAAGTAGTTTCTTACGTAGACTAATACAAACATTCTTCCACATATTAGTATCTACCTTGAATCCTGGTGCCGACATCAGTGCATACGAATCTCGGAATGATGAAAGAATAGAGCTGCAAATCTAACATTGCCGGACGCAGCTCTGGTGGTAAATAATACAGGATGCAGAACACGTAGCAAGGGGCGACAGGTAGGCAGAACACAATTGTCGGAATAGAACACTTTTAAATGCAAATATTCAAACCTTGAACTTGTTCCCTACAAGTGTTTAGTGCCGCTTAAAATGACGTTATCCCTTTAGGTTATTGTTGTTATGTATTTATTTATTTCGGTTGCAGCAATATCATGTTAAAGTTCTGTAATCAGTAATGGTGTAAAGGCTAGACCACACTCTGTTTCCTTTTATGGGGTTAGCGTCCTTCACATACGTTGGTCATACATTTTACTCTTTGCCTTAAATATGATTTGTACAATTGGGGTCAATTCCGACCATTACAATGCCAATTACAAGAACATATACTTACAATAAACACTTACTACATCAGCCTTTATGTGTCAATGTTTAGAAACAATTCCTCCTCCACTCACAACTATGTCATTTATGTTCATTTTCTTAATTGTATTGTACTTCCTTTGTACGTATATATCGATATTAATTCTTTCCTTTTATTCGTGCCACTTCAGCAATTGTTCATCTCCTGTTTTATATTGTTTTATCTTTATTACCATAGCTTTTCCTTTCGTGTTTCTTAGTATCCTTATATAATAGTCTATACACTTATATAATAGTCTATACACTTATATAATAGTCTATACACTTATATAATAGTCTATACACTTATATAATAGTCTATACACTTATATAATAGTCTATACACTTATATAAATAGTCTATACACTTATATAATAGTCTATACACTTATATAATAGTCTATACACTTATATAATAGTCTATACACTTATATAATAGTCTATACACTTATATAATAGTCTATACACTTATATAATAGTCTATACACTTATATAAAAGTCTATACACTTATATAATAGTCTATACACTTATATAATAGTCTATACACTTATATAATAGTCTATACACTTATATAATAGTCTATGCACTGAACTATCCAATTCTAGCTCTTCCCAAGCTTTCTGGCATCTAGCCAAAAACCTCTCCAACAATTTCTCTTCCTCGTCTTTCCCTCCCCTTTCCCACTCTGATGGCACAACCATCACTTCTTCCTCTGACAAAGCTAAACTCTTCGCTCAAACTTTTGCTAGAAACTCCACCTTGGATGATTCCGGTGCTATTCCTCCCTCTCCGCCCTCCTCTCTCTTACTTATGCCTAATATCCTAATCTCTTCTAAAGATGTACTTTCTACCCTCTCTGGGCTTAACACTAATAAGGCGTACGGTCCGGACGGTGTTCCTCCTGTTGTTCTCAAAAACTGTGCTTCCGTGCTGACTTCCTGCCTAGGCAAACTCTTTCGTCTCTGTCTATTCTCTAACGTCTTCCCTTCATGCTGGAAGTTTGCTCACATTCAACCTGTCCCAAAGAAGGGTGACCGCTCTCAACCCTCCAACTATCGTCCAATTGCTCTTATCTCCTGTCTTTCTAAAGTTTTTGAAACTATTCTTGCTTCCAAATTTCTTAAGCATTTCTCTTCTCATAATCTGCTCTCAGATCGCCAGTATGGCTTCCTTAAGGGTCGCTCTACTGGTGATCTTCTTTCATATCTTACTAACTCTTGGTCATCCTCCTTTCGGGACTTCGGTGAGACTTTTTCTATTGCACTAGACATATCGAAAGCCTTCGATAGAGTCTGGCATAAATCTTTAATTTCTAAACTACCCTCCTTCGGTTTCTATCCCTCCATCTGTGCCTTTGTCTCTAATTTCCTTTCCGGCCGTTCCATAGCTGCGGTTGTGGACGGCCATTGTTCACTTCCTCACCCTATAAACTCCGGTGTTCCTCAGGGCTCTGTCCTATCTCCTATTCTCTTTCTAATTTTATAAATGATCTCCTTAACTGTACCTTAATTCCCATCCATTCATACGCAGACGACTCAACCTTACACTACTCCATTAGTTTTTCAGAACGCCCCAGCCAGCAATCCCTCAACGACAAACGTAATGAAGCCATAGAACTCTTAAATTCTGATCTAAATACTATTTCCAATTGGGGCAGAGAAAACCTTGTTAACTTTAATGCTTCCAAAACCCAATTTCTCCATCTATCTACCCGTCAGGATCTCCCAGCGGACTATCCCTTATTCTTCAACAATACAAAAATCAACCCTTCATCTTCTCTCAATATTCTTGGTGTCTCTTTTCTTCTGCTCTCATTTGGAAGGACCATATTACCAGTCTTGCTAAGGCAGCCTCCCAGAAGCTGGGTGTGCTCAACCGCCTTAGGGGGTTCTTTTCCCCTGCACAGCTTCTTGCTCTGTACAGGGGCATAGTGCGCCCTTGTATTGAGTATTGTTCACATGTGTGGGGAGGTTCCTCTCACACCGCTCTCCTAGACAAAGTTGAAAGGAAGGCCTTTCGTATCATTAACTCCCGTCCACTCACCAACTCTCTGCAATCTCTCTCTCTCCGCCGCAATGTTGCATCTCTCTCGCTATTCTATCGCTACTATAATAATCAGTGTTCCTCAGAGCTATCCCAGTGCATACCACCTCCTTTACGTAGGGCACGTGGTACCCGTCTTGCAACTCAATCCCACCCCTACTCTGTGCAACTCTCCAACCCAAGAGTGAAACGTTACTCTCAAACTTTCTTCTACTCAACATCTGAGCTCTGGAACTCTCTCCCAGAATCAGTCTTCCCTCTTCCTATGACTTAAATTGCTTCAAACTCCGTGTGTCCAGGCATTTTGGCTCGAACGTCCCTTGAGTTTGGCCCTGTCACTCTTTCAACTATGGGGGAGGCACTCGCTATAGGCAGTTATGCCTTTTGCCTCCCTCAATCACATAGAAAAAAAAAAAAAAAAAAAAAAAAAAAAAAAAATATATAATAGTCTATACAATTATATAATAGTCTATACACTTATATAATAGTCTATACACTTATATAATAGTCTATACACTTATATAATAGTCTATACACTTATATAATAGTCTATACACTTATATAATAGTCTATACACTTATATAATAGTCTATACACTTATATAATAGTCTATACACTTATATAATAGTCTATACACTTATATAATAGTCTATACACTTATATAATAGTCTATACACTTATATAATAGTCTATACACTTTCATACCGAGACGCTGATCCTTATAACAATATAACTGTTCTCATAATACCTGTATAATTATGCACTACACCCTCTAGTACTTGCTCTGGCTTCACGCCATATATTTAGTAATTTCACAATTTGTTAAATTTATAAACATGTAACATGCAGCCAACATAAACTCGACAATAATATATGAACACGAGCAAACAATGAACTTACCCAACTCCCTATAAAACTGAGCATTTAATTTAAAAAATACACACGCGGGATAGGTTTCTACATTCCTTTGATCATCGTATTTTTTACCTGGCTTAATCTTTGGATGAACGGCTGAACTGAAATACTGTTACCTGAGTAAAGTTGAAGGAAAAGTTTGCTGAATGTTCAAGGTGAATTTGTAACTATATTACCCTTATCAAGCATTTTGTTCCGGCAAAAGATATTTACATCCTGCATAGGGATGTGGTAATAATTTTACCATGTTGGTTGTGTTTAAGAAGTTGGTCGAGAAAAGGTTGAAGAAAGTGTTATAAGATGGAATGGTCACATGACAAGAATTTCTGAAGAAAGACGAGTTAAAAGGACCTATGTCAGTGAAATGGAATGAAGAAGAAAGCGTGGAAAGCCGAAAAGAAGAAGGTATGAATTATGGTGTCACAATGTGTGTCAAAGCGTGAAAAGGGAATGGTTGCAGCAAAACAATGTGAAGAGACCTTGTCCGGAAATATAACATCTGGGGTGAAGCCATTTATATATTTCGGGGGCTGATGAGTAAATGGTGTTTCTGAATGTTTTTGGGCTTGCTTTTGTGGGCGAACTGTTATGTGTTCTTTTCCCTTCACCTCTTGTTCCTTCCTTGTGTCAAGTATTTCGTAACCAGTGCATACTCAGGACATACTGTTAAGCTAAGTTAGTTTATTTTTAGTTAAATTGCGATTATATATTGGCAATGATTTAGTTGGCCCACGTTGTGTTATCACCGATGTTCCATATACTCGTCCTGCTATAAATGTCCGGCAGTGTTCATAGTGTACCTTCAATCATCTTTAATTATTTTCTTACTCTTCCTGAATTAATGTATCTCCCGATGTGTTCAAACCTGTAACATATATTCTGCAGTTCCACTATTGAATAAGTGAATATATTTTCTTGACAGGATTATTTGAACCCAATGTGTGTATATATATATATATATATATATATATATATATATCAAGAGAAAGAGAGAGAAAGAGCCGGGGGGGGGGGGGGGGGAGTATATTGAGTAGGGTACAGAACTCTCAGGTCTGCAGGCGAGAGCCACTCAAGAGGAAGTGAAGCATCATCGAAGATCAAATTAACTCAGGATATTGGTGCTGAGGTTAATAGTGGGTCAAGGGCCGAACCAATCATGATATAGATCTGATATATAACTGCCTAGATGGTGTAATGGTTAGAGTGTTTAAAATATGTATGTGGTAACCCACGTTCGAATCCCGGTGGGATCACACGCTTTTATTAATTTCGTTGGGATGTGTTTGGTGTGTGGAGTGAAATTAATAAATTAGATTAACGTTGAACGAGGGAAAACATTGATCTGGCATATGTGTAAAGACAATGTTTCTCAATTTCCCTTCAGTTTGTAAGAAACAGGCAATTGAGTATTCTAGGACGTATGTGAACAGTAGGATGCTGAACACTAAGAGTTTACCGTTTTGTCATTAATTGTATACATGTACAGTTGCGAGCAGATGAAGTAGATACGGGTGCTGAGGAGGTCTTGCTACATTGAATGTTCTCTTGGATGATTTTATAGTTTGAAAGTGAATTCAAAAGTTTGGTTATTTGCAGTTATGTTGTTAACAGTGGGTGCCATCATCCATTTACCATTATTCTAAAATAATCCCTGATGGTGGCTAATTAATGCCAGGCCTCCCTAGCGCTTGTAAGCTATGTGCTAAATCTGCTGGGAACTGTACCTCACCTGCCCCTATTTATTCACGGTACCAACAAGTATTACGTTAAAAGGGGGAACTATGATTTTTTTTTTTTTTTGCAATCATTACGTCTCGAAATTCACCAGCAACAGGCTAAAATCGTGTTATCATTGGAGATTGTGTAATATGGGTAAGGTCGTATCGAAATATGTAATTGTTACCCATAGTATTCAATTTTCTTCTATAACTAAAGGAACAGAAAATGTGAGGTAATCCAAGTGCGGGTGTGTTGGCAACACTGCCTCATTTCCAAGTTGTCTTAAGGCGGAGTCACACGAGCGCATTTTCCGGCAATTTTCAATGAGTAGGTTTTTCTCGTACTATTTTGAGGCTTTTTCTCATTGGATTCGGAAACTAGATCTAAGGTAGATTATGTTAGGTAGTTTCATTTATTCCAGACTTAAATTTTGAAGCTGCCAGACAACAATTGCTCATAAATATTTACGGAAAAATCGCTCTTGTGACACCGCCCTTTGCTGGTGACCGATCCTTGTGGGGAGTGTCTGTCTATCTCTTCCTTTCTATACTGTTCTGTCCATGTTATATCCGTCCCCCCCACTGTCTTGACATTATCTTGGTCTACCTCTCCAACTTTTCTTGTACATAATCTATAGCCTACATCACGTTCAATAATGTTCCAGTTTACAAACTCCATCTCCATTTTCTATGTAGGCTACCGTGTTCTTACCCATTCACAAGTCCATTGCATCGTCAATCCCATGTGTATTTTCTCTCTCTCTCTCTCTCTCTCTCTCTCTCTCTCTCTCTCTCTCTCTCTCTCTCTCTCTCTCTCTCTCTCTCTCTCTCTCTCTCGCCATGTAGGCTTACAGATCGTAACCACATTTTCTTCTCAAACAAATGTTGTCCAATTACCCGAGTGTCAGGCAAAACAGGTTCACACTGCGTTACCCTGGTTAGTGTGAGAGAGTGAGAGGGAGAGAGAGAGAGACGCCTTGGTGGTATCATAGTCTTGCAGCCATTGACTTTTTCAGTCCGGTAATTTCGGGCTTGCTCCCACAAAGTGGATTTGCGTGTTATATAATGAGTTTAGGGTGAGGGCTGGTCCTTTCCAGAGTGAGGTTTGCTATCCTCTACCCAACCTTAGCCGTGTCTGTTTGGCGGAAGGCTAGGAATGCTCCTTCCCTTGCAAAATGTTACCTATCATGTGGCGAGGGAACGGGAAATTGGTCCCGAACCCTAAGAATTGGAACGTTAAATGTTGTTTCTATTCGGGCTGTCGTCGAGTCGACCACCCCCAGCTATGGGGTATGTGTATGAGTATAAACAGACATACAGACATAATGCATATTTGATTACTGATTTATATATACAATATATAATATGTTAATAATAAACAATATCAACTGTCAAAAATTTACCCAAATCAAGAAAATACTTAGTGTGAAATTCGTATGGTCATTAATATAAGAGATCGGTTGGGTAGTAGAGGGAATGAAGATTTCGAGAGACAGAAACGAGCGAGGTACTTGGAGAGTAAGAGGGTGGTGAAGAGAGTAGTGAAGGAAAGTAAGAGAAGAGTAGATGAGGAATTTGGAAGGAATCTGAGTGTAAAATGGATGGTGAGTAAGAAACTGTTCTGGAAAGAAGTAAAGAAAGTTAGGGAAGGTATCAAGGGTAACAGTAAGGGTGTGAAAGATAATAATGGGAGAATGCTAGCCGAGAAGCAAGAGAGAGTCGAAAGATGGAGGGAGTACTTCAATGAGTTGCTAAATGCGAGGAATGAAGAGCCAGCAAACATAGCTGGATATGGTATGGTAGGGAGAAGAAGAGAAGTAGTGGAGGAGGAGGTGGGGATCAGGAGGTCAGAAGTGTGGGAAGCCATGAAAAGAGTGAAGTTGGGGAAAGCACCAGGAACAGATGGAGTGTGTGGGGAAATGTTGAGGTATGGTGGTGAGATAGTGATCGAATGGGTATGGAAAATGTGCAAACTAGCATGGGAGAAGGGGAGTGCACCTGATGACTGGAAGACTGGCATAATAGTCTCCCTATATAAGGGAAAAGGGGAAAGAGGAGTGTGTGGTAACCACCGAGGAATATGTCTTCTAAAAGCGTAGTAGGGAAGGTATACAGTAGGGTAGTGATTGAGAGAGTGAGAGTGAGAACGGAGAAATGGATAGGCGACGAGCAGGGAGGTTTTAGGAAGGGAAGAGGATGTGTAGATCAGATTTTTACCCTGAATTGTGTTGTGGAGAAATATCTGGAGAAGAAACAAAAGGTGTATGTTGCCTTTATGGACTTGGAGAAGGCCTATGACAAAGTGGATAGAGAAGGTTTATGGAAAGTACTTAGAATATACGGAGTAGATGGCAAGTTCCTGAAAGCAGTGAAGAGCATGTATGAGGGTGCAAAGGCGGCAGTACGTGTGGAGAGTGAGCAGAGCGAGTTCTTTGACCTGAATGTTGGTTTGAAACAGGGGTGTGTGATGTCCCCATGGTTGTTTACTGTATGTATGGATGGATGGAGTCATGAAAGAAATACTATCAAGAGCAGTGAATGTTGGTGTATCGCTGAAAAGGGAAGGAATTGAGTGGAAGCTACCTATACTGCTGTTTGCGGATGATACAGTTCTGATGAGTGATAATGAATGGGAGTTGCAGGGTCTGGTAAATGAGTTTGGAACAGTGTGCGAAAAACGGAATTTGAATGTAAATGTGGGGAAGAGCAAGGTTATGGTCTTCGAAAGGGGTGAAGTCACAGAGTGTGAGGTGAAGCTGAACGGTCAGACTATGGAGATCGTCAACTCTTTTAAGTATCTGGGCAGTGTGTTGAGTAAAGATGGGACTATGGATGAAGAAGTGCGGGAGAGGGTACAACAGGGGAAGAGGGTTGTAGGAACGCTGAAAGCAGTTGTTGTTGTTGTTGTTCCCCAAGCTGCCTGGCCGAACAGCCCCAAGGCCCTGAGCAAGGCCAAGGCCATAACCAAGCGCCCCAACAGAACCCTCCCCGCCGACCACAATAAAGCCTGGGTGACCGAAGCCACTCCATGGCGGGGAGCTGAGGAGGGTGCGGAAATGCCGGGGAAACCAAAGCCCCACCCAGGGCCCTGTGTCCCTCAGCAATTATGAAGAGAAAGTTGAGGGGCAAGGGACAAATGTGACACTTTGGCTTCCAATCTTGGTAGATTGGGAGGTCAATCCACGTTAGAGACGCCGTCACTTGAGATCTAGAAAATATATAAGTAAAAGGAACAGTCAGAGTAAGCTATGGGTATGGCAGAGATTGCTCAGTTCTCACTATAATAGACCAGCCCATCACCACATGACTAGAACCCAATCCTCTCAGCATCAGCTAGGAAAGGCCCTAGAAAGCCGCCTTTGGCGGGGGGATAGCTCCCCTATTTCAACCCTTTTCGGGGTTGGGCACCCGCCCGCTGAAAGCAGTAACAAGAAATAGGTTGGTCAGTATGGAAGTGAAGAAGTCCTTGCATGACAGTGTGGTAATCCCGACACTGACTTACGGAAGCGAAGCATGGACGTTAGTTGAGAGACTCAGACTAAGAGGGAGAGCAGTGGAAATGAATTACTTAAGAAGTGCGTGCTGAGTTACATGGAGGGATAGACAGACTAATGAGGAAGTAAGAAGGAGCTAGGTGTGGTGTGGAGGTGGATGTGCTGGAGAGTGTGAAAAGGAACAACTTGAGATGGCTCGGCCAGATGGAACGTATGGAAAGCGAGAGAATGACTAAAAGGGTGTACGAGAGCGAGGTGGAGGGACAGAGAGGGAGAGGTAGACCGAAAGAGAGGTGGAAGGATGGAGTGAGGAAGTATATGAACGAAGGCGGTGCTGGTTGGGGGGAGGAACGTCGACTGACTAGGGACAGAGGTGCATGGGGGTGGTTCGTTCGTGGCCACACCTTCGGGGATCACGGCGTCGGGCAATAGATAGATAGATTAATAGAACAAGTATATATTTTTCGTTTTATATTATATATTTTCATCAGACGACTAGATTCAGCTTGTGTTTACATGTGTTTCCTAAAGTTAGTAAAGTTCAATGAAAAGTGTCATTGAACTGAACCCATTGGGATATGGGTGCACTGTCCTCTCTCCTATATTATAGTCATTGGTGGTGTTAAACATAGAGATATGGGTGCACTCTCCTCTCTCCTGTATTATAGTTATTGGTGGTGTTAAGTATAGTTATTGGGGTGCACTTTTCTCTCTCCTATATTATGGTTACTGGTGGTGTTAATAAGAGGGATATGGGTGCACTCTCCTCTCTCATATATTATAGTCATTAGTGGTGTTAAGCATAGTTATTGGGTTGCACTCTCTTTTCTCTCATATATTATAGTCATTGGTGGTAATGATTATATCTTATATTTGTTATGTTAGCTCCAATGGAGTGAAAGATATTGTAGCCGTTGTCTGGGCCAAACATAAAACAGTGTGAACTATTTGGTAAAGTGCTCATTCTAACATTCCCGATGTTTATGTTATTTAGGGATAGATTCATTGAAGAGTGTTCCCCCGTAAAGATGGGCTCATCTGGCAAATGTGCTCCAAAGAAATGCCTTCCAAAGTGATGTGGTTCGAGTTATTAATGAAGGTTCAAAATCAGAAATTGAGCAATGTGGAGGACTTCTTGTTAAGTACCACGGGAGACAGATGTCAAGTGGTGGAATAAGCTCAACTGAACACTTAAGGGGGTGATGGGCCGGTTTTCTGGACCACTTTATTCCTCATGTTTAGCCCCATGAGTTTTCAGATGTTAAGATGTTTGCCTCATTAGTTAGTCGATTTTAAGACCTTTCACTCCATTTCGTCGTCAATATTTAAACCTTTCGTTTCGATTTTTTCTCTGGCGAACGATAGTGAGCCTGTAATGTTGGAAGAACCGGCCTTCGGCCGGGAAATTTTTCTACCGAAAGATTTACAAATTAATCTAGAAGGGGGATCTAATGGATTTTTTAATATGATGGAGGTCTAGGGAGGAAACTAGAAAAATAATGAATACATGCAAAAATCGCCCAAAAAGTGAACCACCTCGCCTTAACATAACACTTTTGGGGTATCACGAAAACCCTCTATATATAACATACACATCCAACTTCACGACATTGCCCTACATCGCTATCTTCTATCCATAACACACTACTCTTCCCACTACATATCATACATGTAACACCATACATCTTTACCTAATATATCATGGCAGTACAATTTGTGACGCTCCTGCATAGTAGCCACGTGCGGGCATGCGCGAGTGTCGGCTGCCCAGCCGTTTAGAAACCGGCTGGCGGCAGCCGGCCGGCCGGCTTTTCCTTAGTATATATCCTACGACACTGTAACTAATGTCTGGGATATTCTTATGTTGTTTCACAGCTTGAAGCTGCCCTTATTCTTAACCAACGCATCTTAGTATATTAAATTCTCGATAGTTGATTGTTTCATTATAATATATTATAAGATGTAAGTCTAGTGAGAGTGGGAGGAGACGAGCGGGAGAGAGAGACCGGCTGGGGGACGTTGCTTTGCGCGGGCGCGGAGAGACTAGCTTGGGACGAGCCTGATGTTGCCAATCTGATCGCAATGTTAGGCTTAGTTTCGACTCACGCAAGGGGTAGAGGATTTTGACCCGGCAACGGTGTTGAGTGTTGCCAAGCATGGGATGTATTTCGCATGCCTAGGGTGGGGTCCAGACAGATTCAAGACTCAGAGCTCACCTCACTGTCGTACCCTTCGGACCCCCTTGATATCTATCCCTCTCAACCCCCACTTAGAAACTTTCTCTCTTACTTTGTATACCTTCTTTCCACTACTTCACCAATCTATTTAATTATCCCATCCCCTTGATAGACCTTATATCTATTATTGTATTAACGACGAGCTCTCAGATAATTAGATAGGATTTTGGGCCTTATGCAGAGATATAATTGTTAATGAGACCTAGGAAGCTTTTTTGTTGTCTCATATTTGGTGGTTTCATGCTTGCTAGTGTGTTCTTGTGGCAGGTGAGCAGGGGCTAGACCGGAGGGGAGGCTTTTTGCGATCCTGTAAGTAAAGTCTGCTGGTGCGAGTCCTGTGGACCTGCACGACTTTACTAGGATACCCGTGGGAGTCTGGGGGCATTTTCTTGTCTGTGTGCCTGTGTGTCTAGTGTTGTGTTGTGTGAGGGCCCTTGCCTAGTCCACTCAGCACTGCGCTAGCACGTCTTGCGTTTGTTTTAGGGTCGCCAGGAGAGAGTCAGATACTTGGGATCTGAGTCTCTCAAGAGAGCACCCTTTCAATTTGAGTAATTTGGCGCACAGACTTGGGGAACGTCCCTAGGCTAGAGCAGGTGGCTCAGCCCGGGTATCCGAAGCCTATATCCTTCCGGCTAGACCTCTGCCACCTGGCAGATTAACAGCTAGGGGTTTATTATTTCTGCATGCTTGTTATTGTGCCACAGTATTACCGCTTTTGTGAGCATTGTGAGTCAGGGTGTGGCTTAGAGACTCTGTCCGAGCAGGCTTGCCTGACTAAGAGTGAGAAGCACACCTGTATGTGGTTATGTTGCGAGTTGCTGCCTTTATTTAATTATACCTATGCCATTATACACTGTATGGCCTATCACTAGTATTTATTCCTGCTTATGAGTTAAGAGTTCTCTAAATCCGTAACTTACTTTCTTTGCTAAGCATCAGATCCTACAGTAGCCGCATGCAGTTTAGAAACCTGCATCTTGCCTACCTGTACGATGTTTTGAGGACTGTTTGCTTTCACCTTCTTTCATGCAGGGGTGATTAGTTGTATTAATTAACGTAACGTTAAATGTACTTTCTTCTAGTTTGTTATTAAATTGTTTCTGCAATTTAATTCCGTTATCTATCTTTTCCTTGAAGCTTTAAGTCAACTTAATTGTGTGATCTTTTATATAGCCTGCTTGACTATCAGCAGTCTATAGTGCGTGCACCCTGTAACCGAGTCATAGGATACCTTGTTGTCCAGGCAGGACTCTGGACGGTTTAGGGTGGTTTGTTGCCTGGGTTTATAGATAAGGGTTGGATCTAGCGTTTTCCGTTGTTGCTTGTTGCCGCATACCTAGTCCAATAGAAAGAGCCCAGTGTTTATATATCCCAGGACGTAACAAATTGTTAAGAGCAAACCTGGTGGTCCCTCGGATATCCACCCCCGGCAGGGTTGGGTCATCGACACAGGGCCCTCCCGGTCGTCATCATGCGACTGTGTCAAGAGCATTGCAACGTCCCAAAGCTGCTCGTCGGTGCAGCTTTTTCTTTAGCAATATAAGGGGACTTCACTCTAACATCAATTCTGTACACCAATTTCTTCAAGCAGAATCCCCGGATACTCTCCTTTTTTTGACAGAGACTCAAGTAACATCCACATCTGACACGTCTAGATTTAATTTTCCAGGTTATCAACTGCTCCAAAATTTCAGACCTATAGGAGGTGTATGTTGCTTCGCAAAATCTGAAATTGCCCTGGAGGAGGTTACTGGTTTCAATTGTCCCTATTTTGATTATTCTATATACAAATTAATTTCTGCTTGTAAATTTAAATACATATGTTGCATCTACCGTTCCCCAAATACTCCTCCAGAGCAAAGTCTTTTTGATTTTCTGTCCTCACAACTCAGTGTCCTCAACTTAAATGCTTCTTCTGAAATCACTGTGTTGGGTGATTCTAATGTCCATAATGTTGAATGGCTCACTCATTCAGCCAGGACTGATGATGCTGGTCTTGAATGTGAGCTATTTGAAGACTCATTTAATCTCACTCAACTAGTCAACCAACCAACCCGTGTACCAGATAATGCTAATCATAATTCCCACCTACTGGACTTATTTTTAACAACCAATTCAGAAAATTATGATGTTACAGTGAGGTCCCCGCTTGGATCTTCTGATCACTGTCTGATACAGGCCACCTGTCTATCACCTACCACACCTACCCACTCTGAACCTGTTTTGGTGACTAAATGGCATTACGATAGGGCAGACTGGGAGGGTCTTCAAGGTTTCTTTATTGATATTCCCTGGACCTCTTTCTTTTCTAATGATGCACACTCCACCTTGAGCCACATACAAGATGTTGTAAAAATTGGAAGGGAAACTTTTATTCCTCATCAAAAGTACAGTAAAAGATCTAATTCACCTAAATGGTTTGGCCATAATTGTGCTAGAGTAAATGAACAAAAAGCAATAGCCTACAATGCATACACAAGATCAGAAACACATGAAGCCTTTAATTACTTTAGAAACATCAGAAATCATGCCAAAACTGTATTAAACCTAACTAAATCAAACTTTCTCCACAAGCAGGCAAATAAACTTCTAAATAATCTAAATGATAACAAAATATTTTGGTCTACTCTTAACTCATTCAAATCCAACGTCACTACTGCTTCATCCATTCCACCATTAAAATCTCCGACTGGCAATCTTGTAAGTGACCCACGAGGTAAAGCTAACCTTCTTGCGGATATTTTCTCCACCAACTCAACCTTAGATGAAATAAATCAAGATGTCCCTGTACTTAATTTTAATTCGCCTGAAATTCCCTCACTTAAGATCCACACCAGACATGTCAAAAACTATTTTGCAGAATCTCTCAGTAGATAAGGCTCCTGGTCCAGATGAAATTCCTCCAATAGTACTTAAGAATTGCTCCTTGGTGCTCGCTCCTGTATTGGCAATTTTTGTCCGTCTGTGTACTCATACCTCATGCTTCCCAGTACCCTGGAAAGAAGCAAACATCCATCCAGTTCCTAAAAAAGTTGCCTCTTCAGATCCATCAAACTACAGACCAATAGCTATAACTTCCACTCTTGGTAAAGTCTTTGAAATTATATTAAATAATCACATAATTAAGCATCTTGAGAATAATAAATTAATCAGTGATAGGCTATATGGTTTTAGACAATGTCGATCAACTGCAGATATTCTTTGCCTTCTTAAGCATCAAATCAACCAAGCTATTGACCAACATGGTGAAACACATACAATAGCACTGGATATATCAAAGGCATTTGATAGAGTCTGCCATCAATCCTTATTGTCGAAGATGTCACACTACGGCCTTGCATCATTAGTTCCACTAATTTCTTCTTATCTTCATAACAGAAAAATACGTGTAATGGTAGATGGCCTTTATTCTCAAGTTCACTCAATAAATGCTGGTGTTCCCCAGGGATCAGTTTTGGCCCCAATTCTGTTCCTCATTCATATCAATGATCTCATATCTACCACTCATAATCCAATACATTCCTACGCAGATGACTCAACACTCCACAGTTCCTTCACATTTACCAATTCTTTCACCCAACCCGATCTTATAAATTCAAAAATAAACACTGCAATTTCTCTAAACCAGGAACTTGCTAGAATTAATGAATGGGGACAAAATAATCTAGTTTCCTTTAATGCACAGAAAACCAAGTACATTCAATTTTCTAACGGACAGAATCTCACTGACTCCCATATATTTTTTAACCCCTAAATGTCGGCGCGCAACATAAGTCGAGTATAATAAATCTGGACTATCTGGCGGTGCGCGACATAGGTCGTGTGGCAATTTCAGCACGTAATGTTGCTGAGAGAGAGAGACAAGTGGTGGCAGGAGAGAGCGAGCGTATGACTGCTCCAGACCACCGCGGCGAACCTACTGACACGAATCTCACCTCCTCCCTCCCTCTCTCACTCGCTACATACTGAATTGTATGGGGAAAGTACCGAATTACATGCTTTTTGCACTCGTGTTGCGCGGTTGTTGCAAGAAAACTAGCCGTCATAAAACGATCGTTGTGGTGTCATTGGAAAGCTCTGTTTATGCCCTTTCAGGGATAGATACTTGTTTTACGCTCTGGGTCTTATTTAGGCATGAAAATGATCACGTAAACAGCCCTATTTTGGCTAAAAACACCCCGCTGGGCGGTACATATAAATAAACCGCTAGGCCGCTAATAAGGTGTTAATGATGTAAATATTCCCCCTTCCCCTAGTATTGACATTCTCGGTGTAACATTAACTACTAACTTGAGCTGGACACATTATGTTAGAAGCATTGCTAAGAATGCCTCTAAAAAACTGGGACTCCTGTACAGAGTTCGAGAATTCTTCACTGACGAGCAGTTGGCCGTAATATATAAAAGTCATGTGCGTTCTCAGATGGATTACTATTCAACTCTGTGGAGTGGAAGTGTAGTGGTTGCATTGAGGCAGTTGGACAAAATTCAAAATAAAGCCATTAGATTAATCAATAACCCTGCAATCACACAGGATCTTCCTACATTATCCATACGAAGAACCGTTGTATCCCTTGCATTATTCTACAGATATTTTCACAGCAATTGTTCCGAGGAACTTGCTTCAATTGTGCCGCCTCTCCACATCTTTCCCCGTAGAACTAGGGCAGCTGAGAGCGCCAATGAATTTACACTTTCTCCTCCACAATGCAGAACTTCTACTTATCAAAATTAATTTATCCCTAGAACTACTACTCTTTGGAATTCACTTCCCTGGAGTTGCTTTCCACAAACTTACAATCTACAAAAGTTTAAATCCAGTTGTTACAAACATTTTATGAATGGAGGATGCCTTTAGGCACATGGACCTTTTTGTTGTATCTGTGTTTTTCCTTCCTCCGTTCATTGTCTCTTAAAAAAAAAAAAAAAAAATCTGTATAACACTGCAAGGCACGCAATATGTATGTGTATACATAAAGGGGGTATATATATGTGTTATTGTGAAAAAGAGCGTTTGAAAGTTTCCCTACACACGTCAAATAGATACACAGATAAACTAGTTACCGATGATGTTATTTACTGTACTTAAATAACACATGGCCGACAACACAACAGTTCATTGCCTTTGTTTATATTCATTTAATGTTTACGTTCATTACTAACATGTTTATCAGCTATGTAATGTTTACTTGTGCTGTTTATACGAACAATCAAACTTCAACCCAATTAAAATATATGTTGGTTATCTCTCAATGCGTTGGAACCCTCCCGTTCTCTCTCTCTCTCTCTCTCTCTCTCTCTCTCTCTCTCTCTCTCTCTCTCTCTCTCTCTCTCTCTCTCTCTCTCTCTCTCTCTCTCTCGAATGATCTTAAAACTAAACATGTAAATACAAACACAAACGAGATACACATTTGGAAAAACATACATATAAATGCAAACACCAACAAGAGATAAATTTGGTTAGTACATAAACTATAACAATAAAACACCTCGACTCGTGAACAATACAAATACAAAATACAAGTATGAAGTACTATTCAGAAATATGTGGCAGAGTGAGAGAACTGGACAGTAGGTTTTTGAAGAAAATAAATGTAATATTCGTTGTCGGTCTCTTCCTCTCGCTGTATATATAGTTTTGTCGGTTGGAAAATATTTATCCATTTAGAAGCTGTCTATGTGTGTGTGTTTGTGTGTGCGTGTGTGTGTGTGTGTGTGTGTGTGTGTGTGTGGGTGTGAAGAGATAACAGGAGAGGATCCGCATGTGAATAAGATTATTTCAAATTAGGAAATATATCTATTCATATCTATAGCAGGACAAATATGTATTAAAATAAACCTAAATATGTCTTTAATTATATATATTTTGGGTCTCTTTTATAATGCTTGGATAACAGAGTAGAGAACCATACAGTATATTTACGTAATTTTCGTCATATTCTGATACACATTTTCATGATTTTTAGGTAAAACTATTGATCACAGACATATATACCAAATGGAAAACAATAAATATGTGAAAGCAGCGAAGCAATACTATAGATTGGTTAATGCAAAGTGTGTCATTAATATTGTAGGATATATTGTCTACCATCTACTGTATACATATGGTAACCAAAGCATGTTAATAATATTGTAGGATATATTGTCTACCATCAACTGTACACACATAGTAACCAAAGTGTGTTAGTAATAGTGTAGGATATATTGTCTACCATCTACTGTATACACATAGTAACCAAAGTGTGTTAGGAATATTGTAGGATATATTGTCTACCATCAACTGTATACACATGGTAACCAAAGTGTGTTAGAAATAGTGTAGGATATATTGTCTACCATCTACTGTATACACATAGTAACCAAAGTGTGTTAGGAATATTGTAGGATATATTGTCTACCATCAACTGTATACACATGGTAACCAAAGTGTGTTAGAAATATTGTAGGATATATTGTCTACCATCAACTGTATACACATGGTAACCAAAGTGTGTTAGAAATATTGTAGGATATATTGTCTACCATCTACTGTATACACATAGTAACCAAAGTGTGTTAGGAATATTGTAGGATATATTGTCTACCATCAACTGTATACACATGTAACCAAAGTGTGTTAGAAATATTGTAGGATATATTGTCTACCATCTACTGTATACACATAGTAACCAAAGTGTGTTAGGAATATTGTAGGATATATTGTCTACCATCAACTGTATACACATAGTAACCAAAGTGTGTTAGTAATATTGTAGGATATATTGTCTACCATCAACTGTATACACATAGTAACCAAAGTGTGTTAGTAATATTGTAGGATATATTGTCTACCATCAACTGTATACACATAGTAACCAAAGTGTGTTAGGAATATTGTAGGATATATTGTCTACCATCTACTGTATACACATAGTAACCAAAGTGTGTTAGTAATATTGTAGGATATATTGTCTACCATCAACTGTATACACATAGTAACCAAAGTGTGTTAGGAATATTGTAGGATATATTGTCTACCATCACCTGTATACACATAGTAACCAAAGTGTGTTAGGAATATTGTAGGATATATTGTCTACCATCACCTCTATACACATAGTAACCAAAGTGTGTTAGGAATATTGTAGGATATATTGTCTACCATCACCTGTATACACATAGTAACCAAAGTGTGTTAGTAATATTGTAGGATATATTGTCTACCTTGTAATACGGTATATAAAGTCGTGCAAACCAATATTTATAGAGCATGAGAAGAATATTCCATATAGTCCCTGGTTGTCTTCGGTAACATTCACATGCGTTTAGAATCTCATTGCACCAATGTACGTATATTATAAACACATACATGTAAGGACCCTATTATGTTATTGTATTTTCTCTAATATTCAATTTGCATCTGATATTTTTAACCGAAAACTGTATTTACTTTTCTGCAATAATGTACACCTTTCATCTCCCTATCTCTTCAAATTTTTCGAATATTCTTTGAATGTATTTTCCTTTTTCATTTTTCCTTTTGCTTGAAAACTACGGTATAAATAATACCAGATCAGCCCGCGACCCCAACCCCTTGTGGCCACATGAAAAATCAAGGGTGAAAAGGAAAGATAACTAAACAAGGGGGAGAGATAATAGAATGATAAAGTGTGTACATGAAGGGAGGGAGGTAGATGAAGAGAACACAGAAAGACTAACAAATAACTGGAAAATATGACATATGGGGACAACAATCGGAAGTGTATTAAAGAAAATAGAGACTTAACAGATTGGTGAAGGGGATATAACAGGTAGAATGGACCGGTGACAATTAATCATAAATGTGAGATAACTAAGTGACCAACATCAGTGCTGATGGTAAGACAAATATGATATTACCATATATTCTGCATTCAAAAAGGGGAGGCTTCTAAATTGAATAATCTCATTAATATAATATGTATACAACTTGATTTAGATACATTTGATCTCTTTACTGTCTGTGACTTACAGATGTAAGGTATAACATAGTTAATGGTGAATACATTGTAGCTAACAAATAATATGTATTTATAAATCCTGATTGGATGGATGCATGGGACACATCAGCCTTGGTCGTCAACGCGTGGTGTGGTAGCTCAGTGGTTTAGAGTTCCACAAGCTGTGTCAGCTGCTGACCAGTGTTGTGGGTTCAAGCCCTGGCTGCGGTACCATCCTGAGCTATATAGCCTGTGTTGCTTAGTGCTCAGTTTGGGGCTTCTGCCCTAGGTGAAGTGAATTTGTAAGGTTATTCAATCTTATTATTCAACCCGTCTAGGGGAGTAAACCTTATACACATCCTTACTGCCTACCTAAGGGTGAAGCAGGTTGGTGGATGGACTAGCCATCCACCACTGTTGAAACATAGCTAAAAAGATGAATAGCGGGCCTCGGTGTTCAACATATCATCAGTTGAGTGGTCAATACTCTAAAGCCTTGAAAAAATATGCACGGGTTATCCTTTTCATGGGGGACAGGTCTACTTGAGGGCGTTTTTCTGTATTGCCACCCTCATGCTTTCCTCATGAAGGACGTAAGTCGTCTAACAATTGATAGATAGATAGATATCTTGACATGCAGACAACACTCGCCAGAGTATGTAAAAATCAATCTTTAAAAATAGTTTACATTCACCAAATAAATGTATTGATAAAGTTATAGTAGTGTAACATGCTTACATACAGTATATCGAGCTTCTGAAAGCTCCATCTTAGACTTGGCACGCGAACGGAACAAAAGCTTGCTAGCAAGAGATGTAAGTGCAATTTGTGAACAAAACACGCAAAGGTAAGTGTAGGGTATGAAGTAAATGTTGTATCAATCACACGGAATGATATGAAACCTAAGAAGAAAATCCAATAGTTTCCATATTTTGTATAAAGAATGTTTTTTAAATTTGATCACACAATATTGAAATGCTTGTTGTTTTTGTTTTTCAACTACCATAAGATAATTTTCAAATTGTGCATACACCGTATCCAATCGACCATGAGCGCAACATGGTCGAGTGGTTACGGTGCCCAACTCTTCCAAAAATACCTAGAGTACGAAGGAGTACAAAGGATATCAAGCAACAACAGATCTAGTGACCCTTCTAGGTTGCTTGTCCTCCAAAACACTGAGGATCAAGTGTCCAAACAGTGGTTTAGAGTGGGTAAGGGAACATTGGAAAGGCAATTACTGCCCTTGAACTTATGTCCGTGGCAGGATTAGGAAGTTAGTAGGGGACAGATGGGTTAGTAACTGAGGGGGGGATAAAATAAAGTTATTCATTTACAAACGCAGTCAGTCGCGGGTTTGATGCGAGATATTTGTCTAGGCGGAGTTTAAATGAATCAACGGTGATGCAGTCTATAACGTTTCTGGGAAGCCCATTCCACAAGTTGACAACTCGATTGAAGAAGAAATTCTTAGATTCGTGTGAGTTAAAAGATTTACCAATTATTTTGCAACCGTTTCCCCGCGTGTAATTAGATTGGTCGATAGTGAAGTACTTACTACAGTTCATATTGTCGATGCCTTTGATGATTTTGAACACTTGAATTAAGTCACCTCTTAATCTGCGCTGGGTTAAAGGAAATATATTTAATTCTCTAAGACGCTCTTCGTATGGTTTGTTCTTTAGGCTAGGTATCATTTTGGTAACTCTACGTCTAGCTTGTTTATATATTTTTGGTAATAAGGGCACCAGGATTGAATGCAGTATTCCAGAAGAGGGCGGACTAAGGAATTGTAAAGGGTTAGGACAACTTCTTTGGATTTATGCTCAAATGACCTGCCTATAAAGCCAATTATTTTGTTTGCCTTCTTAACAACTTCTGAACATTGTTGACTCGGTTTTAGGTTACTCGATATTGTTACTCCCAGATCGGTTTCTCTGTTTACATTCTTAAGCTGAGTGCCATTCATCGAATAGTTTGCTTTCTCATTTAGGTATCCGATATGTAATACTATACATTTATCTGCATTGAAACTCATTTGCCAAATTTGGGCCCAACATGATAATTTATCTAGATTGTGTTGCATATCGTCAACTTGTTCTTTTGAGAGTACGCTATTTGCAATGTTTGTATTGTCAGCAAATTTTGTGATTGTACAGGTGAGACCCTCATCTATGTCGTTGATGTAAATTAGAAAGATAATTGGTCCTAGTACCGATCTCTGGGGTACCCCGCTACTTGCATTGGTTCATTTAGATGCCTTACCGTTTATAGTGAGTGAGTGAGTTCGAATCCTGCTCATGATACCTCTGTCCCAGCCATTTATATGCTTCAGATTTGTAGTTAAGTTACATTAAGCTAAGTTAAAAAATCAGTATGGAAGTGATGCGAATCATATTAGAATATTATAAAATTTACACCACATTTTGGCCCTTTTTATATATCAAAGCAAAATCAGATATCCCACCTTGACGGCATTTAATCCTTGCAAAAATATACGCAATCCTTCCGGACCCGCAAATGTGTAATTGTGCACAAACATCGAGTTTGGTATACAATATACTTTTGTTACGATAATATATAATCACATATACTAAACCGAAACCTTTTTACCAAGTCTTCCGTGAACCTTGCGCTGGCAATATCCCAAGATAATCAGGAACTCTGTATACTGTATATGAACTAGCCAGTCTATGCTACACAAAATCTAGTATACAGTATATTCGCGGAGGTATAATTTAGTGAGGTTAGAATATGTTAAGTATGTTATTTTTAGGTTTACCCTTTGTGTATGATGTCGCTATATTGTGTATCTTTGTCTGACTGTATTAGAGGAAAATATACTGTGCTTATACAGTTTGGGTGTCAAAAGATTCTTCAAGATAGTTTGCACCCACTTGATATCTAGAGATACTTCCAGGGCTAAATACAAACGTCCAATATTATAGGTAGCGCCAACATACTTGACAATAATCTTGATCCCTGACCTCTCTGTAACTCAAAAGAGCCTAGAGCAAACTGGCTGTAAATATCTACACCTATTTCCTGGTGGTCTCTTCCCAAATAATAGAAACGTCAGCCTGATTGCTTTCATTCATTTCGAGTTATAAGGAGTTAAGGGGTCAAGATTATTGTCAAGTTCGCTGGCGCTACCATCGTGAAGTGAAGATAGGAGGTTAACACCATCTTTCCGGGAAATAATAATCAAGTCGCCAAGCAAAGTTTGTTAAACACTCGGGGAACGAGCAGGAACTTGTGCCTTTCTTTAGCACATAAGAGCTGCCAGTAAATATTTACAAGGAAGCCGACGAACCATGAGAAGCGGGAGGTTATGAGGGAATGTGAGGTGAGAATGAAACAACACAATGCTAAAACCATTACTCTACTCCAAGTTTCTTACAGCCCACTACATAGCTTCCCTTGGCATCAGATCAATGGCCTTCTCCAGTTCTACAAATAAAACTAGGTATAAAGCCAGTGTCACACGAGCGCTTTTTCCGGCAATTTTCGATGAGCAAGTTTATTTCTTGTGATATTTTGAGTTTTTTTTCCACATAGACTAGACTGAAGGTAGATTCGGTTACTTGGTTGAATTTTTTTTCAACTAAGATTTTAAAGGTGCCAGACTACAATTGCTCGTAAAAATTGCTGGAAAAGGCCCTCGTGTGACACCGCCATAACTAGGAATGAAAATAGCATAATTGGTTGTGCCACGTTCCGGCATAATTCCGAACAGCATGTCGTTAATGGCAACACCTTTAACCATATCGATAATGGAAGTGTCACTGCTGCTGGGGATGACGGTTCTTTCACTCACATGTTAGTTCGCACAACAGTTAGTTCTCTCTGGCATGTTTGTCTTTAATTATAAGTAGTTTATGTTAGATTAGTTGAGGAGGAGGTAATGTTACGGCAAGGTAAGGTTAGGAACATGGTTGATTAGGATAAGGTTATAATCATATTACATTAGGACAAGTTCAATGTTTGGCTAGGCTAAAGATATGTTAGGTAACGTGTAAGGTTATTTGTTGTTTGGTTATGCTTAATTTAGGTAAGGTAAGGGTAAACTACTGTGGGGTAGCATAAATATTGATCATATTTGAAGAGGAAAGGTTAGGAATATGATTAGTTAGTCCAGGTTAGTTACTGGTTTGACCGTTAAGTTAGGTCAATATTGATTAGCTTAAGCTAAGGTTAGGCTAGGGTTTGGATTATATTGAATTAGGCTATACTAAGGATCATATTTGGTTCGCTCAGGTGTGGACGAATCGACATAGAAAGTGAATGTGGATGTATTTGTGGATGAAGGAACAGTGAACCATAACAATAATAACTGGTAAAGTGTTGTAGTGCAGGGAAGGGCGAGGTGCAAGTGTTGTAGTGCAGGGAAGGGCGAGGTGCAAGTGTTGTAGTGCAGGGAAGGGCGAGGTGCAAGTGTTGTAGTGCAGGGAAGGGCGAGGTGCAAGTCTATTTTATGCAACACCAATATTAGTTAACCTAATCTACTCCACCCTAGGCTATTTTTTCTCCAACCCTTTCTGTTACTCCCAATTAATTATAAATATAACAACGAAGCAAGCGTTGTCATAGGTATACAGAAAGTGCATCATAAATAACACGTGTTGTCATGTACATAGCCACTTATAACTTGCATAAGACAATTAGGGCGAGATGGACACATCGACAACCTGTCAGGGGGACGGTTAACTGACTTATTGATATGGTCACTGTTCTCTCTCTCTCTCTCTCTCTCTCTCTCTCTCTCTCTCTCTCTCTCTCTCTCTCTCTCTCTCTCTCTCTCTCTCTCTCTCTCTCTCTCTCTCTCTCTCTCTCTCTCTCTCTCTCTCTCTCTCTCTTGTTTAGTTTAATTGTATTCCGTGTTTGTGTCTTTCATTGATATAGCAGCAATATGTTATAATTATATAATTAAGCTTGATCATTGTATTCAATAGTAATATGTTATTTACATGTTGTGTGTGTGTGTAAGAATAATAATAATAGTAAATAATAATAATAATATAATATTAACAGAATGACTGCGGCACTTGTCATATGATAATAATTGCTTGGTCACCACTGTGCCATACGGGGGTTTTGGACTAAAAGTATCATTCATTCCCTGCACATTTACATGTATAACCAAGAGCTAGAACGTATTTCAATGATATATCCCAGAAAGCAGAGGAATCGACCTTTCCAATGACATATGAATCACGTCTGTACGACCACTGGTTGCCGTGCAATAATATTGCACAGGTGATGCTAAATCCGTATAAAATAGCGAGTTTGAGCGGTTTTCACTATCCCCGAGTCTGTAAGGGAGTTGGAGATATCTCCCACTGCCACTAGTGATGGCCCAGACACGGGGTGCTATGGATGTGACCGTTCCGCGCTGCTTATACTCACTCGCCTGCTCAAGGCAGAAATTTGGCAATTGTCATATGTCAAGTGCCACAGTAATGACCGTATTTTTTATATAACAGACCGCAGTCATTGAGGTAATAATAATATAATATGGTTTACTGATAATTAATTGCAGTCATTGGCTGAATATGTTGGAAATATAATATTACCACTCTTGCTAAAGCAGCTTCCTAAACGTTAGGTGTGCTCAACCGTCTCCGTGGGTTCCTCACCCCCGCACAGCTTCTTGCTGTGTATCGGGACACAGTGCGCCCCTGTATTGAGTATTGTTCGCATGTGGGGGATGCTTCACCCATACCGCATTTCTCGAACAAGTAGAATCAAAAGTATTTTGCCTCATCAATTCACTTCCTCTTACTAGTTCTCTACAATCTCTTTCTAAACGCCAAAATGTTGCATCTATTTCACTCTTCTATCACTATTACAAAAATCAATGTTCTTCAGAGCTCTCCCAGTGCATACCCCCACCCTTGCAGCGAGTGTGAGGCACCCGCCTTACAACACAGTCCCACTCCAATTATGTCCAGCTCTCCAAACCGAGAATTGGCAAATTTTATATATTTCTTCTATGTAACACTTTGGCTGCGAGCATATTTCTGTCTATTTCCACCATATTAGGGCTCATTAAGGTACTCCTTATTGCTTAGGCAAGTGTCTGAATGAGATTAAATGTATTCAGCCAAAAAGTAGAAGAAAATAGCTACAAAATTACACCAAAACGAGCTTCGTAGCTCGCTGGGTTCACCCTCAGCACTACCATAGACATTCACTAAAATGAAAAATTATCGCTCATGTCGCGCTACATTTGCCTTTGGCAGCACTGTATATCTCGCAAGACTGACTCAGAGCCCTCAGTGCCGCGGCCGCCTGGCTGGGGGAAAAACCCTCCAAAACACTGCTGTTCCAAGTGTTGCAACAGTATTTTGGAGAGAATGTGGGAAAGATGTGAGAAGGAAGTGCTGCCCTGGGGCTTAGTTCATGACAGGGGAAATTATATTAAGATCTATTAGGTTATTGAACAAACACTACTAAAGAAAATATTTATTTAATTACAAATGCAGTCAACCTTGGCTTCAGGGCAAAGTGCTTGTCCAGGCAAACTTTGAAGGAATCAACTGTGTTGCAGTCTATGACATCTCCGGGAAGCCCATTCCACATAGTTGACGACTCGATTGAAGAAGAAATTCTTGGATTCGTTACAGTTGAATGATTTACCAATGATTTTGCAGCCATTTCCAAGCGTGTAGTTTGATCGGTCAATCGTAAAATATCTATTACAGTTCATGTTGTCGATGCCTTTAAAGATCTTGAAAACTTGAATAAGGTCACCTCTCAATCTGCGCTTGGTTAATGGATATGAATTTAGTTCTTTAAGAAGTTCCTCGCATGGTTTGTTCCGAAGACAAGGTATCATATTGGTAACTCTAGGTTGAACTCGTTCCAATATTTCTATATCATTTTATAGTAAGGGCACCAGAACTGAACGCAATATTCCAAAAGTGGGCAGACTAATGAATTTTAAAGGGTGAGGATAATGTCTTTTGATTTATGTTCAAATGATCTACCTACGAAACCTATAATTTTGTTTCCCTTCTTAACCCGTCCAGCCCCGACTAGTTTTGTAATGTTTGTTCACCAGAACCCGGCCGGTTTTCAAAAAATTGTTTTATTCCAGAAACAATAGCGAATGGGTTAGGAATGAAGGAAAAACCACGAAAAACTGCTCAAAAAGCTTAAAGAATGGTCCTACAGAGCCCCCGAAAACGTATTTTACAAGAGTAAAAAATTTAAGGCAATTACCCCCAAAAAAACAGGTTATTGCGCGCTCGCGCGCACGCACGTGGACTTTGAGAGTTTTCAACCATCGGCACGGTTGCGTGGGATACGTACACAGTTCCCATACATATCTGAGCCCTCTTGAGTGGCTACACCTGAAGTTACGGTCGGCGCAATTAGAGTGATGCGCCAGGCGCGTCTCTGGGGCTGTGTGTTACATACATCGCCGACGCGTCAGGCGCGTCGCTGGGGCTGTACAGGTTAATAACTTTAGCACAATGTTGACTTGGTTTTACGTTACTGGATATTGTTACTCCTAAATCGGTTTCCCTGCATACACTCTTTAGCTGTGTGCCATTCATCGAGTAGTCTGCTTTTTCATTGCGGTATCCGATATGAAGTACTTTACACTTATCTTCATTGAAGCACATTTGCCAGATTTTAGCCCATTCTGAAAGCTTGTTTAGATTATTTTGCATATCATCAACATATTCATTTGTCAGTACGGTATTTGCGATTTTTGTGTCATCTGTAAATTTGAGATTATACAGGTGAGACCCTCATCTCCAGTATATCGTTAATGTAAATTAGGAAAAGGACTGGCCCCAGCACTGATCCTTGAGGTACACCACCAGTTACATTGGTCCACGTTGATGCTTCCCCAATAATAACTACTCTGTGGTTCCTTTCACTAAGCCAATTTTCTATCCACTGTAGAATGCCGCCTTGTATTTCATGTGCTTTTAATTTCATCACTAACCGTTTGTGTGGAACTTTATCAAAGGCTTTCTGGAAATCTAATTATATAATATCTACAGCTTTATTTTCGTCATATAGATTTAGGATATCATGGAAGAAGTCTAAAAGGTTTGTTGGGCAGGAAAGTTTTTTGCGAAAACCATGTTGTGTGTCTTTTAGTATATTATTTTCCTCCAAGTGATTAACGAATCTGTTTCTTATTATTGTTTCTAGTATTTGGCATACTACTGAGGTCAAGCTGATTGGACGATAATTGCTAGGCAAAGATTTGCTACCTATTCTAAAAATTGGTGTTATGTTCACAAGCTTACATTCATCAGGTATTCCGCCGGATTCCAAGGCTTTGTTAAATATTAGCATCAGGTGTTTGGAGAGCTCGCATTTAGCTTCTTTAAGAACTCTAGGAGAAATTGCATCGGGTCCAGGTGATTTGTTTTCATTAAGGTTTTCTAAACATCTCAGTACCTATGCCTCAGTAATGCTGATTTTTCTAAGAACTTCCAAATTGTTTGTCTGTACTGGCAGTACTGTAGGGATGTCACTTAGGTCTTCTGATGTAAAGACTGATGCAAAGAAGTTGTTGAGAGTATTACTCATTTTGGCATCTTCATTGGTAAAATCTCCATTTTCATCTACCAAGGGTCCAATCATTGAAGTCACCACTTTCTTCTTCCTGATGTAACTGTAGAATTATTTTGGGTTAGTCCTGCTTTGATTAGCAACATGTAACTCCAAAGTGTTTTTACTTCGTTTGATTAACCTTTTGGATTTACGTCATAGATCTCTGAAGACCTGTCTATTTTCATCGTTATCGGAGGTCTGTAATCTCTCCTGAGCATTCTTTTTAGCGAGTAGACATTCAGTTATTTCTCTATTCCACCATTTAGGTTTGTTATTATGTAACAAAATGTTATTATGTTACGCTTGGATCTTCTGATCACTGTCTGATACAGGCCACCTGTCTATCACCTACCACACCTTCCAACTCTGAACCTGTTTTGGTGACTAAATGGCATTACGATAGGGCAGACTGGGAGGGTCTTCAAGGTTTCTTTATTGATATTCCCTGGACCTCTTTCTTTTCTAATGATGCACACTCCACCTTGAGCCACATACAAAATGTTGTAAAAATTGGAATGGAAACTTTTATTCCTCATCAAAAGTACAGTAAAAAGTCTAATTCACCTAAATGGTTTGACCATAAGTGTGTAAGAGTAACTGAACAAAAAGCAATAGCCTACAATGCATGCACAAGATCAAAAACACATGAAACCTTTAATTACTTTAGAAACATCAGAAATCATGCCAAAACTGTATTAAACATAACTAAATCAAACTTTCTCCACAAGCAGGCAAATAAACTTCTAAATAATCTAAATGATAACAAAATATTTGTGTCTACTCTTAACTCATTCAAATCAAACTTCACTACTGCTTCATCCATTCCACCATTAAAATCTCCGACTGGCAATCTTGTAAGTGACCCACGAGGTAAAGCTAACCTTCTTGCAGATATTTTCTCCACCAACTCAACCTTAGATGAAATAAATCAAGATGTCCCTGTACTTAATTTTAATTCGCCTGAAATTCCCTCACTTAAGATCCACACCAGACATGTCAAAACTATTTTGCAGAATCTCTCAGTAGATAAGGCTCCTGGTCCAGATGAAATTCCTCCAATAGTACTTAAGAATTGCTCCTTGGTGCTCGCTCCTGTATTGGCAATTTTTGTCCGTCTGTGTACTCATACCTCATGCTTCCCAGTACCCTGGAAAGAAGCAGACATCCATCCAGTTCCTAAAAACGGTGCCTCTTTAGATCCATCAAACTACAGACCAATATCTATAACTTCCACTCTTGGTAAAGTCTTTGAAATTATATTAAATAATCACATAATTAAGCATCTTGAGAATAATAAATTAATCAGTTATAGGCAATATGGTTTTAGACGATGTCGATCAACTGCAGATATTCTTTGCCTTCTTACGCATCAAATCAACCAAGCTACAGACCAACATGGTGAAACACATACAATAGCACTGGATATATCAAAGGCATTTGATAGAGTCTGGCATCAATCCTTATTGTCGAAGATGTCACACTACGGCCTTGCATCATTAGTTCCACTAATTTCTTCTTATCTTCATAACAGAAAAATACGTGTAATGGTAGATGGCCTTTATTCTCAATGTCACTCAATAAATGCTGGTGTTCCCCAGGGATCAGTTTTGGCCCCAACTCTGTTCCTCATTCATATCAATGATCTCATATCTACCACTCATAATCCAATACATTCCTATGCAGATGACTCAACACTCCACAGTTCCTTCACCAATTCTTTCACACAACCCGATCTTACAAATTCAAAAATACACACTGCAATTTCTCTGAACCAGGACCTTTCTAGAATTAATAAATGGGGACAAAAGAATCTAGTTTCCTTTAATGCACAGAAAACCAAGTACATTCAATTTTCAAACTGACAGAATCTCACTGACTCCCATATATTTGTTAATGATGTAAATATTCCCACTTCCCCTAGTATTGACATTCTCGGTGTAACATTAACTACTAACTTGAGCTGGACACATTATGTTAGAAGCATTGCTAAGAATGCCTCTAAAAAAATTGGACTCCTGTACAGAGTTCGAGAATTCTTCACTGGCGAGCAGTTGGCCGTAATATATAAAAGTCATGTGCGTTCTCAGATAGGTTACTGTTCACCTCTGTGGGGTGGAAGTGGAGTGGTTGCATTGAGGCAGTTGGACAAAATTCAAAATAAAGCTATTAGATTAATCAATAACCCTGCAATCACACAGGACCTTCCTACATTATCCATACGAAGAAACGTTGCATCTATCTATCTATCTATCTATTGCCTGACGCCGTGATCCCCGAAGGGGTGGCCACGAACGAACTGCCCCCATGCACCTCTGTCCCCAGTCAGTCGACGCCCCTCCCCCCAACCAGCACTGCCTTCATTCATGTAGTTCCTCACTCCATCCTTCCACCTCATATTCGGTCTACCTCTCCCCCTCTGTCCCTCCACCTCGCTCTCGTACACCCTCTTAGTCATTCTCTCGCTTTCCATACGTTCCATATGGCCGAACCATCTCAAGTTGTTCCTTTTCACACTTTCCAGCACATCTACCTCCACACCACACCTCCTTCTTACTTCCTCATTAGTCTGTCTATCCCTCCATGTAACTCCGCACGCACTCCTTAGGTAATTCATTTCCACTGCTCTCACTCTTGGTCTGAGTCTCTCAACCAACGTCCATGCTTCGCTTCCGTAAGTCAGTGTCGGGATTACCACACTGTCATGCAAGGACTTCTTCACTTCCATACTGACCACCCTATTTCTTGTTACTGCTTTTAGCGTTCCTACAACCCTCTTCCCCTGTTGTACCCTCTCCCGCACCTCTTCATCCATAGTCCCATCTTTACTCAACACACTGCCCAGATACTTAAAAGAATTGACGATCTCCATAGCCTGACCGTTCAGCTTCACCTCACACTCTGTGACTTCACCCCTTTCGAAGACCATAACCTTGCTCTTCCCCGTATTTACCTTCAAATTCCGTTTTTCGCACACTGTTCCAAACTCATTTACCAGACCCTGCAACTCCCATTCATTATCACTCATCAGAACTGTATCATCTGCAAACAGCAGTATAGGTAGCTTCCACTCAATTCCCTCCCTTTTCAGCGATACACCAACATCCACTGCTCTTGATAGTACTTCTTTCATAACTCCATCCATATATACAGTAAACAACCACGGGGACATCACACACCCCTGTTTCAAACCAACATTCAGGTCAAAGAACTCGCTCTGCTCACTCTCCACACGTACTGCCGCCTTTGCACCCTCATACATGCTCTTCACTGCTTTCAGCAACTTGCCCTCTACTCCGTATATTCTAAGTACTTTCCACAAACCTTCTCTATCCACTCTGTCATAGGCCTTCTCCAAGTCCATAAAGGCAACATACACCTTTTGTTTCTTCTCCAGATACTTCTCCACAACACAATTCAGGGTAAAAATCTGATCTACACATCCTCTTCCCTTCCTAAAACCTCCCTGCTCGTCGCCTAAACGTTGCATCCCTTGCATTATTCTACAGATATTTTCACAGCAATTGTTCCGAGGAACTTGCTTCAATTGTGCCGCCTCTCCACATCTTTCCCCGTAGAACTAGGGCAGCTGAGAGCGCCCATGAATTTACACTTTCTCCTCCACAATGCAGAACTTCTGCTTATCAGAATTCATTTATCCCCAGAGCTACTACTCTTTGGAATTCACTTCCCTCGAATTGCTTTCCACAAACTTACAATCTACAAATGTTTAAATCCAGTTGTTACAAACATTTTATGAATGGAGGATGTCTTTAGGCACATGGACCTTTTTGTTTTATGTGTTTTTCCTTCCTCCGTTCATTTTCTCTAAAAAAAAAAAAAAAAAAAAAATTGCAGATCCTTTGTTTTTTTATGGTATGCACTTGCGTACTGCGTTCGTGTAAATTTCTGTGAAAATTGTCCATGACTGGTTTTTTTCTTTTTTGTTTAGAAAACTCCAATTGGCTTCTTTAAAAAAAAATCTGAGTTTATGGAAAGTTGCTCACCTGAAATTTGGAACTTTCTCATTGCTGGTATTGAGTTTATTGCTATTAAATGTTATACTGAAAGTTATCGTACGGTGGTCACTATTGCAGAATTCATCACCAACAGTCACGTTATCGATCAAGTCTTCTTTTGTTGCAAGTACAAGGTCAAGAACATTATTACAGCGGGTTGGAGATTGAACAAATTGATGAAGGGAGCTTTCTTGTAGGTTGGCATACAGATCGTGTCCGGAGTGTGAAATAAGAGTGTCGCCCCACTTGTTCACTGGTAAATGGTGTATGTGTGTGTGTGAGAGTGCGCTGGTGTGTGTGTATTCACTTGCTTGTTCGTCAAGGGGAATCCACGCAATGCGAGCTAAGCTCATTATTATCCCGCCTCCTTAACTGGGAATGTATTGCGTGAAATGTATGTTAAGTGTTTTATGTATTGTTGGAATGGCTGTGGATGTGTGTGTAGTCTGTATTTTAGCCAATTGGTGACATCTGGAAACGAAGGCTTAGGGTTAATCTGTACGGTACCATTCTCACTACGGTACCAGTCTCACCCGAAGGCTTAGGTTGACCAGTAGCTTAGGTTGACCAGTACGATACCCATCTCACTTTGTAACCGATCACCAACCCCAGATGGGACATCACAACTTCGTCCACTTATACCAGGTTCCTATTTATACTTCTAGGTGAACAGAGGCTACACCGTTAAGAGACTTGCCCAAATGTCTCTTCCCCGTACAGTATGTGTATGTGTGCGCATTGGCCACTTGTAGCAAAACCCCGTCTCTGTGAAATAGTAACATAAACTCCCCCTCCATGCCGGCAACCAGAAATCCCCCCCCCCCTCTCTCTCTCTCTCTCTCTCTCTCTCTCTCTCTCTCTCTCTCTTGATTTACATAATTTTGGATTATCATTCATTATCCCCTTTTACGCCACTCTGACATTTATCATATACTTGCGCACTCAAAGGATCAAGCCACAAGAAACGTACACGGCAGACATTCTTTGAGTCGCAGCATTGAAGAACAGAAATACTGTAAGGTATATATGAAGGGTACACCTGGATGCATGGTGGGCGGGCATTTTGGTGCTCCGCTGCACATCTGCCTGCGGAAACTGGAGCCTCACCGGGAGATCTGGGACCTGGAAATCTTGCTGGAGACCCCAAATGGGCCTGGGTCTCTGGGTTTTTGCTCTGGGCAATCTAGATGTGTGTGATTTTTGTTTACCCTGTTCGGGCTCTGTCTCGAGTCCCCCCCCCCCAAAAAAAAAAAAATATAATAAAAAATAAACAAAATTACTGTGTATATAGGCTATATATATATATATACCTGTATATATATATATTCCAGTTAGAAGTAAATCCTTCAAATATCTCAAAGATACAAACTTTCACTTGTGACACTTTTATTATGTCACTTATTATAATTCTCATTCTCATTTTCATGTTGACTCTTTCCACACTCATGTTGTATTATCCTCCCTCTCTCCCTTCCACGTTGACTATATCAGCAGGTGTGTGAGTAGCTTGATGGTGTCAACAGGTGTGTGAGTGGTTTGAGGGTGTCAGAAGGTATTTGAGTGGCTTGATGGTGTCAGTAGGTATGTGAGTGGCCTGATGGTGTCAGCAGGTGTGTGAGTGGCTTGATGGTGTCAACAGATGTGTGAGTGGCTTGAAGGTGTCAGCAGGTGTGTGAGTGGCCTGATGGTGTCAACAGTGTGAGTGGCTTGATGGTGTCAACAGATGTGTGAGTGACTTGATGGTGTCAACAGGTGTGTGAGTGGTTTGATGGTGTCAACATGTGTGTGAGTGGCTTGAGGGTGTCAACAGTTGTGTCAGTGGTTTGATGGTGTCAACAGGTGTGTGAGTGGCTTGATGGTGTCAACAGGTGTGTGAGTGGCTTGATGGTGTCAACAGTTGTGAGTGGTTTGATGGTGTCAACAGTTGTGTGTGAGTGGTTTGATGGTGTCAACAGCTGTGTGCGTGGCTTGATGGTGTCAACAGGGGGGTGAGTGGCTTGATGGTGTCAACAGTTGTGTGCGTGGCTTGATGGTGTCAACATGTGGGTGAGAGGTTTGATGGTGTCAACAGTTGTGTGCGTGGCTTGATGGTGTCAACATGTGTGTGAGTGGCTTGAGGGTGTTAAGTAGCTTTTCACAACGACCCAGCATGCAAATATTCCAAAAGTCATGTGACAAGGCTATAGCGCGCCTATCTTTTGATCTATCAAATATTTCTGATTGAGGCAGAGAAATTGTTTTCACTTTATATGCCTTCAAGACCCAATTTATCTTAATTCAATTCAATTCAAAATATTTTATTGTCATGAATGTTTAGCTTACCAAATAATCAATACATATAAACAAATAAATGCAGTTCATGACAAATAGGGCTGGATACCTGCTGGTTATATTATGCCCTCAGGGTCATTTACATCAATATATTTATCTTTCTATCTCTTCGTCGCAATCTTCCACAAGACTATCTAATAATCTTCAACAATATTCTTCTTGCTGTTTAGAGGCCCATGAATCCATTATTATTGGTATATGTGGGGAGGTTCCACCAATATTATTGGTATATGTGGGGAGGTTCCACCAATATTATTGGTATATGTGGGGAGGTTCCACCATTATTATTGGTATATGTGGGGAGGTTCCACCATTATTATTGGTATATGTGGGGAGGTTCCACCATTATTATTGGTATATGTGGGGAGGTTCCACCATTATTATTGGTATATGTGGGGAGGTTCCACCATTATTATTATTGGTATATGTGGGGAGGTTCCACCATTATTATTGGTATATGTGGGGAGGTTCCACCATTATTATTGGTATATGTGGGGAGGTTCCACCAATACAGCACTTCTCAAAAGAGTAGAGTCGAAAACATTTTGCCTAATCAACTCCCTTCCTCTTACTAGTTCCCTTCAATCTCCTTCTACACGCCGCATTGTTGCATCTCTTTCACTCTTCTATCGCTATTACAACAATCAGTGTTCTTCAGAGCTCTGTCAGCGCAAACCCCCTCCCTTGCTGTGGGTGCGAGGCACCCCCCTTTCAACACAGTCCCACTCCTATTCTGTCCAGCTCTCCAACTCAAGAATTGGCAAATTGTCTTAGTCTTCTACTCAACAAGTGAACTCTGGAACTCTCTCCCTCAATCAATCTTTCCTACATCCTATGACTTAGACTTCTTTGAACTTCGCATGTCCAGTTATTTTTATCCCAACGTCCCTTGAATTTGGCCCTTTGTCACTCTTTTGGTTATGGGGGAGACATGATACCGAGGTAGAAGCTTGTGTGTGATACTCCGTTTAAGTTAGATTGAACTGTCGTTCGTTTTGGCAAGTTGATTTGAGCGAGAGGCTTTTCGGAAGTGTAGGAGGATTGTGTTTATTGTAGTTTGGTCAATTCGGGTTCACAAGTTCGGGTACCAATTGCTAGTAATCCTATTGTTGCACGACGCTATATCAACGTTGAGAAATTAATGTTTTGAACTGTTTTCTTGGATGCCTGTGATAGTAACACACACACACACACACACACAATTCATTGTTTGTTTACATTCTACATTATTAGCATACTGTGCATTTAGAGTTTAACATACAATTCTTAGCGTGTGTGTGAGAGAGAGAGAGAGAGAGAGAGAGAGAGAAAGAGAGAGAGAGAGAGAGAGAGAGAGAGAGAGAGAGAGAGAGAGAGAGAGAGAGAGAGAGAGAGAGATTGCGATAATTGAAGTCTGATAGTATTTTCCAAGTTAATAATGCTATTCACTATAACACGTTCATGGGGACATATAAACATACCTTCATATTTAATCATAAAATACAAATATGAGTATACAAACCTCCCGAGGCGCATGTTGGCCATTAGAGTGAAAGTGGCAGTGGAAACTACGAAGAGCAAAATGGAGATACAATTCGAGACTCACTTTGGTCTTGGAGTAAGACACCAACTGTTGATGTCACATCCTACTTAAAAGTTAAAATTCTTTCTTTGAGACTTCCCAATTTACCGTTCTTCTGTTCAATGATCAACATAAGAATGTTGAAGAAGACTATGATTGTTAAAGCGATTTTGAGGAACAAAAGGGTTCACCAGAAACGCAAAATAAACTTGAAAGACAGATATATACGAATATGAATATACACACTATAATCATGAGGAGGAACTCTTTATTGACAATGTTTCGTAGATCGCTTTTTCAGGTCAATGCAGTGACCTGAAAAAAGCTGTGTAAATACCGGCAGAGTTGGTTGCCAAAAAAGCAACAACAGATGAAACAAATAAGAAAGGCAACAAACAACCAACATGAAAGTACGCCCTGTACTTTATATATACTGGTTACTCCGAGGTAATGTTAAAATAAAGATAATCAGTAAGGAAATATGAACATGATTAATGAAAGCAAAAAAGGAGGCATCACCAGAAGAAACAAGAAAAAACCAAGCAACCAATAGAGTACTTCGGTTATTGCTCCTTGACGGACAAACACAGAAAAAGGGGAGAGTAACAAATAAGAAACCGTAGCCAGCATAACAGAGGACAAATAATGGAATTTGCAGGATAGATAATGAGCAATAAGAACAGACAAATAATACAAGATAAATATATATACTGGTATGTGAAGTAGCATGGAGAAGAACACAACGAAGGCAAGAAGGGAAGCAACAACAGATGAAGTAAACTGGAGCTAACGAACAGCTGGCAGAATAGTGATCCCATTACCCTCTGATGGACAACAGTGGCAAGGCGGCTGCACCCACACAGATGGTCATTAAACTAAAATAATGAGTTTTGTTGCAGTAAGGGATATTAAAGTGGAAGGAAACTGCCGGATGCACTTCGTTTGTTCTTCCGTGGTAATATAAAACACAAAGTATGTACCGTCCTTAGAGAGTAACTTACTCATGTTGCGAGAATATATGTCCGTGTTTAATAAGGGTATAATAAGATAACAACGTTATGTAACTAATGTATAATTGGCCACATAAACTTGTAACCACTCTGTAATTATATGTATGGAAGAGAAACTAGTATGATAAACCTACAAGCATGATTTGCTATTAAACCGTTTACTGGTCACAATGCAATGAACAGTCATCAGCTCGTTCCGAAGCCTAACTCCATTAAATTAGAGAAAGGAACATATCTTGAGAAACATACGAAGGTAACAACACAATACCAATGTTAGTCACCTTCATTTGTCATCATTAAGGCCCCAAATCGTTCCCTTCAAAACCACAAACTGCAGCAGCATATTGGTCTCGTATAGGTTTGTGGGACAAGATATTTCAGAGTGATTTCTATGGATATTGGCAACATACCTTTTTATATAAACCAGTATACAATATAACATTTCAACCAACACAAGTATCAACTAAGCATTTCGTCAATCGTTAACCATGTGATCATTTTTTGGTCCAACATAACATACATTATTTTGTCTATAAACCAATTACATATATCATAAATCCTACACTACTTAAGCTGTACCAACAATCATGGCTCTCTACTTAAATATATTATGTGGTTCTTGTTCCTTCCTCTTTATTTTCATAATCATAATATTTGTCCTCGTCTTCTTCTTAACATCATGCTCTTCTTCCCTTAACCAACGGCGCGCCACATATTTTGAGTTGAATAAATATGGACTATGTGGCGGTGCACCACATATGTCAAGTGCCATTTTTAGCACGTAATGTTGCTCTGAGAGAGAGCTGAGCGGTGGGACGAGCGTAGTAACCTTATGACCGCTTCCCACCACCGCGGTGGGTGTACTGAGCTGTATTCTACCCCCCTCCTCCCTCTCTCACTCGCTACACAGGGAATTATGTACGGAAATTACTTTATTTTAGGATTTTTTCCACTCGTGTTGCACGATCGATCGTTGCAAGAGAATCAGTGGTCGTACAAGGATGGTTCAGGTGTCATTGGAAAGCTCTGTTTACGCCCTTTCAGGGGTAGATACTTGTTTTACGCTCTGGGTCTTGTTTATGCATGACAATGGGCGGCACAGTGTAAAATACCCTACCACCCGCTCTTTGTGTGTTAAGCAGTATCAAATTGGCCAAATCAACTCATGCCTCCAGAGCATGAGTCGATTTGGCCAATCTAATTATCGACCAAAAAAAACAAAATTTTGCATGCATAAATTCATTTTTTTTTTTTTTTTTTTTGTAAAAGTGCGGCATGAGTTGATTTGGCCAGGGAGGCATGAGTCGATGTGGCCAGGGAGGCATGAGTCGATTTGGCCAGGGAGGCATGAGTCGATTTGGCCAGGGAGGCATGAGTCGATTTGGCCAGGGAGGCATGAGTCGATTTGGCCAGGGAGGCTTAAGTCGATTTGGCCAGGGAGGCAGGAGTCGATTTGGCCAGGGAGGCATGAGTCGATTTGGCCAGGGGGGCATAAGTCGATTTGGCCAGGGAGGCATGAGTCGATTTGGCCAGGGAGGCATGAGTCGATTTGGCCAGGGAGGCATGAGTCGATTTGGCCAGGGAGGCATGAGTTGATTTGGCCAGGGGTCTATTTCGTAAAAGTCTATGGGGTTTGCATACAAGTTTACGATTAGGGACATGTGGTAGATGTGTGGGAATTGATCCGAAACCATTGAAGTGAAGTTAATTTCCTGTTTATACCTGGGGGAAAGGTGGAGGATGTTGAGGATGAGGAGAGAGAGTTATAGGTTCGCTATGAGTGGATGGGTGGGTGGCTTGTGTAGTGGATGAGTGGATGCGAGTGACGTCACGATTACCTGTCAATACTTGTTGACGGATGACAGTGAGGATGCGTGTTAATACTCGTTGGAATTATCCTGCTGGGGGATGTTAGATGGGTGGGTGTTGTGGTGGATGAGCGGATGCGAGTGACGTCACGATCACCTGTCAATACTTGTCGATGGATGACAGTGAGGATGCGTGTTAATACTCGTTGATTGTCATGCTAGACAGACATCGGGGATGTTACTAGCAGGAATCCTTTTTATATTTATATACTGTTGTTGTCATTCTTGTTTTGTTATTTTTCAGAGTGGGGGAGAACTCTCTACCTGGCTTCCCTACCTACGGTTAAGATAATCTTGCACTCATTACGCACACAATTGCCAACGTGTTTGTTTTATGGTGTTATTATGGCTCTTATTCTTATATTAGTTATTCATGATGATAGAATTAGAAGGTAATACATATAGAAAACTAATATATATTTTAATATCCGCCAATAGAGTCAAGAAAGGGGCTATTTATCACCATCAAACTCTCTATTTTCCTCCATTTCCAAATCATCAGCATTGGCACTTTCTTCCGTCTATAATGTCGGTCCTCATTTTCAAATAACCTCAGTATTCTCTCAGTCTTTGAATTTTATACACGCACTACATAGCTCTCGCTCAGCTGATGTTTCACGTTTTGTTTCCCTTATCTCATCTTAACATTTGCAATGAGACAAATATCTTTAGTTAAATGCGTAAAATACATCCAACATCGTCACATAATATTGCTGAGTAAATATCGAAAAAAAAAAAAGCTGAGCGAGGGCTATACAAAGACTAAGCTATACTATAAAAACAAGGACAAATAAAAAAACAAAACGTTTCAAAAAGGATTGTATTCAACGCGTCATGGTAAGTACCAAAAGCTTAATGCTGCTAATGCACTGTATCATATCCCTCCTCTTCGGGGGTCGTCTCCCCAACTGGGGGTGTTTTAAGTGGTGGTTCTTCTACATTTGTAGTCGCTGTAGTACATCCAAACTGACGTTTCGGTGGTTCTCGCTGTTGATTGTCAGCTGGCGGAGGGGTGTTGATTATCACATAATACCGTTTCACTTAGTATTATCACTCCACTTCTTCTAAGGGTTTGAATAACTGCAACAGAAAAAAAAAACATATATAAGACACACACACATATACAAAATACTAGTATATTAATACTAGTACATTAATAATTAATTCCAGCATTGGTGTAAATATTTACGATCATATATAGGCTATATTCACTCACCATCGTCTAGAACTCCCGACGATGTCTATCCCGATGTGTCTATCAGAGTGAGAGCTGAGCAATCTCTGTCATACCCATAGCTTACTCTGACTTTTCCTTTAACTTATATATTTTCTAGATCTCAAGTGACGGCGTCTCTTCCGTGGATTGACCTCCCAATCTACCAAGATTGGAAGCCAAAGCGTCACATTTTTCCCTTGCCCCTCAACTTTCTCTTCATAATTGCTGAGGGGCACAGGGCCCTGGGTGGGGCTTTGGTTTCCCGGGCGTTTCCGCACCCTCCTCAGCCCCCCGCCATGGAGTGGCTTCGGTCACCCAGGCTTTATTGTGGTCGGCGGGGAGGGTTCTGTGGTGGCACTCGGTTATGGCCTTGGAATTGCTCGGGGCCTTGGGGCTGTTCGGCCAGGCAGCTTGGGGAACAACAACAACAACAACAACAACTCCCGACTCCTCCATCTTAGGCATAATGATGACGGCGTTCCTCCACCGAGTTTTTTTTTTTTTTTTTTTTTTCTATGTGATTGAGGGAGGCAAAAGGCATAACTGCCTATAGCGAGTGCCTCCCCCATAGTTGAAAGAGTGACAGGGCCAAAATCAAGGGACGTTCGAGCCAAAATGCCTGGACACACGGAGTTTGAAGCAATTTAAGTCATAGGAAGAGGGAAAGACTGATTCTGGGAGAGAGTTCCAGAGCTCAGATGTTGAGTAGAAGAAAGTTTGAGAGTAACGTTTCACTCTTGGGTTGGAGAGTTGCACAGAGTAGGGGTGGGATTGAGTTGCAAGACGGGTACCACGTGCCCTACGTAAAGTAGGTGGTATGCACTGGGATAGCTCTGAGGAACACTGATTATTATAGTAGCGATAGAAAAGCGAGAGAGATGATGCAACATTGCGGCGGAGAGAGAGAGATTGCAGAGAGTTGGTGAGTGGACGGGAGTTAATGATACGAAAGGCCTTCCTTTCAACTTTGTCTAGGAGAGCGGTGTGAGAGGAACCTCCCCACACATGTGAACAATATACTCAATACAAAGGGCGCACTATGCCCCTGTACAGAGCAAGAAGCTGTGCAGGGGAAAAGAACCCCCTAAGGCGGTTGAGCACACCCAGCTTCTGGGAGGCTGCCTTAGCAAGACTGGTAATATGGTCCTTCCAAATGAGAGCAGAAGAAAAAGAGACACCAAGAATATTGAGAGAAGATGAAGGGTTGATTTTTGTATTGTTGAAGAATAAGGGATAGTCCGCTGGGAGATTCTGACGGGTCGATAGATGGAGAAATTGGGTTTTGGAAGCATTAAACTTAACAAGGTTTTCTCTGCCCCAATTGGAAATAGTATTTAGATCAGAATTTAAGAGTTCTATGGCTTCATTACGTTTGTCGTTGAGGGATTGCTGGCTGGGGCGTTCTGAAAAACTAATGGAGTAGTGTAAGGTTGAGTCGTCTGCGTATGAATGGATGGGAATTAAGGTACAGTTAAGGAGATCATTTATAAAAATTAGAAAGAGAATAGGAGATAGGACAGAGCCCTGAGGAACACCGGAGTTTATAAGGTGAGGAAGTGAACAATGGCCGTCCACAACCGCAGCTATGGAACGGCCGGAAAGGAAATTAGAGACAAAGGCACAGATGGAGGGATAGAAACCGAAGGAGGGTAGTTTAGAAATTAACGATTTATGCCAGACTCTATCGAAGGCTTTCGATATGTCTAGTGCAATAGAAAAAGAGTGTTATATAGATATATAATTTATGCATTCATGGCAACTATATCCGCTCAGTTGGCAACGTCCGCTTTTTTTTCATGATTCGGTTAATAACAATCATATCCATCACCTACTACAGCGAGTATTTTTTTTTTTTTTTTCCGTCACTCCCCCAATGTCCTATCTCGGACATAACCACCTCGCACATAATTCATTTCGTTTCCTATCTAGGCAGAAAGTCCTTATACAAGGCGGCATTTTGAAAAGAGTGTAGCATGATCCCCCCTTTCAAAGTTTCTATTAAAATATGCCAATGCGCCAATTAAACCCTTACAACTAATCAAATACACAAAGACCATAACATAAGCGCCGAAAAGTGGAATTACTCTGCAGTCTAAACTGCAGACAAAATAGTCTATAATCTTTAAGAGATTTAATTATATAATCAATTGTTTGTGAATAGACGTCAGGTCTGAGATTGTAACTGTCAAAAAATCCAATCTGCCGTGTGTTATGACTCATATAAAGAGCTAACCAATGACCAATCATGTTCGAATTTTCTCCTACCAATAAAATACAAACAAATACCAATTTTTTTCTTTTAATTATATCTGGGAAGCTCTCGACTGCAAAACAGCCAAAACTCTGCTTTATCACCCAATACATTCTTCAATCCATTCTCTATCTCCGTTGCGTTCATTTTTTTTGTTATAGGCTCTAACCTTTGCTCTTATATGTCTTTGTGAATCAATTTCAATAATCCCAGTCGTCTCTCCAAAGAATAATATCACTCGATTATCATCAACCCCGTTAGCAAAACTGAGATCAATTCTTAAATTCCCCGATTTTTTAATCGGGGTAGCCTCATCAGCGATTTCATGCACAAAGTTAAACACTCCCACCATTCGCCCGTGAGCGAAACTCTTAAAGTCTATGGTGTGCTCGTGATCGAGTCCCAAAGATTCTAATGTGCTATAATAGAAAGTCGAATATGTATTCGTGAATTCAGATCTAAGATTGTATTGGGTGCTTCCATTAATAGTTACTCTGGTCTTTGATAAGCTGCCATTAGTTAGATATAGGGGGTTCTTGACATAATTACCATTCATGGAATTCATATCAAGAATTATCATAAATAATGTTTCTGGTATTACTTGAGACCACGGCAGATCCGCGGAAAGACTCGTCTGATTTTGACCTAAAACATAGCTCTTGTAAAGCGTTCGAGTATATGTGTACTCTAGGGTCTTACTCATCAAGGAGTTGTTTAAACTCTCTAACGCACTCATGTAAGGGAATACACGATCCACCCATAATTTGGCAGAATTAATAACGTTTCTAAAGTTTGTGTTGAGTTGGCCAGTTACAATCACCCACTTAGGGCTATTCATTTCTAATCCAATATGCAATGATACCCCATCCAAAATATACTGATCGATTGTAGTAATGTCTAAGAAAAGAGGACCCGTCACAGATACTCCTTGACTTTTCGATAACGTCCAGCGTGCAACTTCCTCCGTGTTGCCATTTTGGAAATATGCTTCAGTATAGGTATCTGGTATACCAGTACCCTTCATTTCATCATGATAATAAGCGGTACTTCCCAGGGTATCCATTTTCTGTGGTGAAATGGAGGTGGCCATTTTAAGAAAAGACGCGTATGAAAAGTACACATTAGCCTCTACCATTTGCTCATTTAGATAACAATTCGCCGTTCGAAACAGCGAATTGGAAATACCATTGCATAGCGCGACATGATCATTTACGTCAACGGCGGAAGTCGTGTCCTCCTTAACCACGCCTATATCCAAGTCAATCGTTAATGTTGACAAATCTAGAAATTGACCGGTCACCCCAAGAATTCGAAATGCTATGTAATTGTCGGATATGGTGTTATTATACCCTACATTTACTGGGAGAATATCAAGTTTAGTACGACCAGCAATAGCGCTTTCCACTATCCGTGGTCTGGTGGATAGAGGGAATGACGAGCTTACGCTAGCATTATATTTCTTAAAAGGCACTTCACTCCCAGTACCCTGGATCGCAGGTGCTATTGCGGTCATTGCTGCTGGCAAACTAAACACAGCTACACAAATATATAATTTTTATAACACTTATTGAAGCTTGATCTCTTTCGCTTTACTCTTCTTTTTACTCTAGTTGAAACCTTTTTATTTCTTTTCCCTCCACGTAGCTCTAGCTCGCCCGTTCTCTTTAGTGACGCTCTTACATTTTCCCCTTGCATTACATCCCCGAGAACTCTCCTCCCAAAATCTACTGCTTCTGGAGCTATGGTTTTCATTATGAAAGGCGCCACGCGTTTAGCTAGACCCCGAGTATGACAAAATACCACCCCCTCTCCTTCCACGAACTGCAGCAGGATAACAAATTATAATATCTTCCAACCCTCCCCCCTTTAGCGCATTACCGCTGTTAAATACTCTATCGAATTCCCTCGTAGTAGGGACTTGAAATGCGTACGTCATGGTTGAAGATTAGCTAATAACTGTGAAAGTTATCATCTTCGCTTTTTATATTGGACGAATATGCATAATACACGTTACAGTGCCTTCCCCCGCAAATGTCAGCTTTCGACCATGCTGATCTCTAACTGTTAAACTAATAGAGTCAATCACGTTACGATTTAATTTCTTATAAATCGTTTTATTAACTCCAGTACCCCCCGTTGAGTCCATTGCAAAAACATCTAAAACATTAACAAGCTGACCCCCGTACGATGTAGGGATGATCACATCCGAATATATAATAACAAAGTCTACCCCGGCATCGGGTCTTGCCATTTTTGGAGCTAAAGAGTGGGAATCCTTGTCGGTGAGCGAGCAATGGAATTTTACCCCAGCGTCGAATCCTAATATTCTCCCCATACGTTTACTGAAGGCAAAGTCAATACCAGATAGCACAGAAGAGATGCCATTAGCCCGCGAATCCACTCCATCAATACCAATGGATACTTTTGTTGTCTTACGATCCCAAAATATAACTTAATTATGACGAAACTGTTTATCAAAAATTGGTAAACACCTCTCCTTCAAATCCTGACATAACTCGGTATTTACTATATCACACATATACTGTATATCCCCCGATTCCATGTTAGTTCTTGGTTTGTATGCAAACAAATAGTTCCCGGTTATAATATCCCCCTGAACTTGATAAAATACGTCGATATATGCATCTTTGTCATTTTCTACTATACAAAAATAATTCTTGGGGTAGAAGAACTCCAGTAGAGAAATTTCATACTCCCTTTCAGGGTCAAGTTGTAAAGGCGGAGAGACCTTATAAGTAAAAGAATCAGCTGTATTTGCAGGATACACATCTAATGAGCCGATGCTCGATAAATATATATAATGTTCTCCCGCCATATCTGTAGATGAACTAAAAATAATTCTACGCGGTCACAAATATAAACCCAAATAATATACATATACTGTATATATATATATATATATATATATATATATATATATATATATATATATATATTTTTTTTTTTACAAGAGTATTACTACCAAATTTCCCAACATACAATATTAGTAATGGAGGTCCGCATATCCAAATATTCATCACAAACGTCTTCTTCACTGGCATCTCACTGGTATCCACCTAGGTTTGTTGTTATATCCCCTACTCGCTTCTTCACCATCCTCATTTTTCATCACTTTATCCGATCCACATTCCCATTTCTTTGAAGATGAGATTAATATTATAACTTCAATATTCAAAGGCTTCAGTCGTAGTGCCAGCTCGTGCAGGATAGGCAGATAGTACTTGTTCCACATATCATCATCACGACCACCACGTCCAACCCCAGCCGGGAATACAACCCGTTTAATCATGGGATTATCCACAACCCAAGCCCCGAGTCTGTTCACACATTTTTGAAAGTTTGCAACTCGATTTTCAGTCGTGTCCCTTTTTAACCCCTCAGTGAAATGAATGTCATTGGAGTTAGTCATGTAGTATTGAGCTAGCTGATTCTCCTCCACAGGGATACCGATACCGAATTGAGTGATTAGCGCGACGAGTTTGGGATTTTAATTCTGGCTTTCAGAAGAGGGGTTGCGTATAATAACACCCCCGGGTGTTTTTCTATCATAACGCACCGCCCGCGCCAGGCCAAATAGTCGGCGTCGTTCTTTGTAGATGTCAGCATAAAAATATGCTAGAGCTAAATCCCTAGCAATTCCAAAAGAGTCACATCCAATAGCATTGACAGCGTACGTGATGCATGAATCTGACGACTTGAAATCCTCATCCACTAATACCCCCTCTCTAAAAATAAGTGGATAGTTCGCCATCTCGCTCGTGTAGTAGAGACGTTGGAGTTACGATGTTTTCCCGCTTTCACCTTTTCATCTTATACCTCGCAATTCATCCATGCTCCGCCCACCATATCGTATTATCACGGGAGATTTCACCTATAGACGTTCTTTTAATAGAGCCCAGTTCCCTTTTTTTGTTTTTCGCAGAATATTCAGACACTGCTATTTTTTTCTTCTGTAATATGATACCCCGCACAACGTGACGCAATCATTCCAATCCCTCCACACCGGATGTAATCGATACCTTCCATCAACATGTTTTAACAAGTACTCGCCAAAACATGTTAATACCTGGTATAACATGATGCAATCATTATTAACCCCTTCCAAATTAGGTATACTGTAGTATATATTTTAATAAACATCCACATATTCCCCCCCCCCCCCCGCCTATCCTTTTTTAAATGTAGTATTGCTGCGTTAGGATTTCAGGGAGGCCACCGACCCCTGTGTTAAATAAAAAAATAACTAGATTTTCTTGCTTAAACTTTTCCTTTGTATTTAGCAAAGTTATAAGTATCTCAATAATATTTTCCCGCTTAAATGGAGCGGTTAAATTACCATCCTTATCCCAGCGTATCCCTGGTTTGGTGCTTAAAATATTAGCCAAGGCTTGTATTTGCTGTCTAAGGGCGGGGCTTGCGCGAGCATTAATAAGATTATCCAACAGTGGGTTTCTTAATGCGGCACTTTCACTAAAATCCTTATAATCGCTCCTATCAGACTCGTGTATACGAGATCTCTTTACTTTACGTTCAATTTTCTTTATACTTTGTACTTTACCTTCATTCTCTATTGAGGTGGGGGTTTCTATTTTATCAAAAATATATTTTTTTGCCAAGGTTCTAGGTATTAAACAGAATTCTTTCATACTTATTAACGCATCAAACCAGTAATCACACTTAATGCAAGAGGGATTAAGGCGGTCAAAATAGCACCACCTCGCTTTGAAGCTAGAATTTTTCTCTTTTTAAAAGTGGGTGTTTTTTTTAACGCTACTAATTTTATCTGATTTTTATGTTTTCTTAATTGTTGTATGATCTTAGGGTCTGTGGTCAGTCTTTTTTTTTAGAAAATTGGAGCAAATTTCTGCAATGCAGTTAATCTCCCCCGTTTTCAGTTCCTTTATTTTTATATTTCTTAATTTTAGCGGAAGGACTGACAGGAGTTTTATTAAATCTTTATGCTTTACGATTAAAGGCTTCTTCATAGCTTAGTCATAGCTTGTGTCATAGTTCATAGCTTGTGTCACCCATCTGTCAAAGGAAGTCGGATACCCTCTAAAATGAACTAAATATTTCTTCTTCCCCTTTTCAGTTCTAGTCTTTATTATGTCAATAGGATAATAATCAGGCAAAGTTGTTGGGATTAATTCCTCGTGATAAAACACACCCAAAATCTCCTCCCCCGCCAGATCCTCTAGAAAGTATAGTGGTATATTCTTATCATGATCAACCCGCGATATTTTAAAAATTTCCTCGGTATTAGATACTTTATAATTTTTACTAAATATAAACTGAGTTCTAGAGATGTTCTGCAAGCGTACTGTCTCACCAACCTTCAGTTTGCGAATGAAAGGTCTCCCTAGAGTTTTCTTCTTAATATACATCGCTCTAAATTGGGCTATAATCTCGTCAGCCTTAGACAGCTGATACACCTGCGCAGGTGTCTTTCCCGCCAAACTTGTATATATCATGTATCGTATTATTATACGCTCTAACAATATCAGGAAGGGCGTTGATATATTTTAACGTGTTATTCAGCTTTAGATATTTATATACTTTCACATTTAAAGTCCTAATTGCTCTCTCAGCAATGACCACTTTTATTTTCCTTGAATGGGTGAAATATCTCTGGATGTGTTTAGATTTTAAGAAAGTTTCATTACTTTATTTGAGAATTCACCCCCTAAATCTGTCATTAAGCGAGTATATTTATCTGACACCTTACGGGAAAGCAATATTGTGCGCAACCCCTGCGTACTATCTTGAGAAGATTTTTTTTTTTTTTTTTTTTTTTTTTTTTTACCCAAGATGGGTCTAAGAGGGGAAAAAAGAGGGTTGGAGAGGGAAGGGGGTAAAAGAGGAGGACATTATGAAGTACAGTAGTAGATTAAAGTTGGCGGGCAGACCACCTTGCTATTTTAGGTGATATTTTTACTTTATTGCAGTTACATTTATTTCTTTTTCAGCCTTGCTATTTAGGGATATTTGTACTTTATTACAGTTACATTTATTTCTTTTCAGGTGTCTAGTTATCATGTTGTTTCTTTTTCCGTTGTCTAGTTGATTTTTTTTGTAGTCCTTGGGGTACAGACAACACATCCCTGCTTGTCTTTGTGAGGAGTACATTTGACAAAACCCCATTATTTACATCAAGATGATATCGGGTTGCGTCTTCATCAAGATTATATGGGGTTTCTTCTTCGGTTTTCTTTTGGATTTGAGGTGTTAGTACTGGAGGTGGGGGAGTTATTTTTTGAGGTAAGGGAGACTCTCGTGATGTTTCTGCATCTTCTTGTAGTTGTTGGTCTATTTCTTCTTCTTTGTCTTCTTCCTGTTCATCCTCCTCCTCATAGTTTTCATTCTCTTCTTCTTGTTCATCTTGTTCAGCAAATTCAGACAGATCGATTGATTCATCTTCCTTCTCCTCCATTATGGGGTCCTTCCTCTGTTGAGTGTTCTTGGTCTGGTATTTAGGTGGTTGGAGAGCTTTTTGTGGGATTTTTATGGATGGTAGGTTGTTGTGCTGCAGTATTAAAGGTATTATGTGGCTCAAATGATGTTTATTTGAGCCAGCAATAGCCTTCGCTGTTTCTATGCATGCATTTATTTTTGCATGCATAGTGTGTTCTTCCAGTCTTCTTGGTGTTTGCTCTGTTGCATTGGGAGATCCTCTGGTTTCAGTACCTCCTGGTCCTATTACTTCTTGAGCTTTTAAACCTTGTCTGCCTTTCCTGGTGACAAATTCAACAGCTTCTCCGGTGTTGGTTCTTGATATCCCAGAGTGGTGTATGAATATATCCTCGTTGTTGTCTGTTCTGTGGATAAATCCATAACCCTTCTTGAAGTTGTACCACTTCACAGTCCCTTTGATTTTGGTGTTCATGGTGACTGTGAGGCCAGTTGTTCCTCTCTAATGATGCCTTGAGAAGATTTTGTTTTTAATGGATATACATATAGATAACGACTGAAAACATCCAGACACACCATTAAATATCGCACGCCTCCATTTTGTCTTTTAAGATGTGTAAGATCGGCTAAATCACAAGTGAGAATATTGCCTGGTTTTGAAGCTATTATTTGATGCCTTGGGAAGCGCTTACGTGTGGGTTTATGGAGAGTATAAGTTCTGGATGATTTAAAAAATGATTGCACTTGTTCTAGAGTGATTGTTTTATCTATGCGCTTCGCGGCATTATATAATTTTAATATGCTCCCTAACCCTGCAGGATGTCCGTGATCTTCATATATTTTTTCTAGAATGTTCCTCTGGTTAACCATTGCTTAATATTTAAAATTGATAAACAGTTTCACATATTATACCCTCCCCAGCGATGTGCGAACGCAGTTGGAGCGTGTCAGGTGTGTTCAAACTCAGATCTATTAGCAGATAACCGTACGAATGACTCTTAACAGCATTTTTATAGACTTCCACCAAATTTTCACCATGTTTCTTTCCATAAATTTGTCTTCCAGTGCATTCAATCTGCCCCAGATCACGACTTTTCATGAGCATATAGTGGGAAGCATTAAGAGTAATTGTGCGTGAACATTTTCCAGCAAAAAACAGATTTTGCACAACAAACAATACCGATATATTCAAGTGTCTTCCTCTAGTAAAGACATTGGCTATAATATTAGAATTAGCAGCCGTTAGGAAATTATCGTCCAATATTAGCAGGGTGTGCAATTTTTGTTCAAGGGGGTCAATTTCTTGCTCGGGATCTATAATTGTCTCGCTGATCACTATTTGATCTATAATATGTTAAGTATATAGGGGATTATAGGTAATAACACAACATATTAATTATTGGATAAGTGATAATAAGTATAAAAGTACAGGTATAAGTACAGATATATGATAAGGCTTGTAATAAAAGCCTGAGGAGCAAGGTGACTTGTATGGTCTAATATATCTAGGGGATATAGGAGCTTGGTTATAGAGGGTGAGTCTGAGCCTAGAGTCTAGAGGGAGTAAAGAGCTCTGTCTCTCTCTGGTTGAGGTCTGTTGAAGTCTGTCTTGGCGATGCCTGAGTAAGAAGGCATCGCCTGGGTTCAAGGATGTCGATGCAACACAGCATTAACTCAGCATTCTGGTATGACGTATGACCGGATAAATACATTATACAGTTTACATTTATAGAGGAAATGGGTGTTGATTTAAGTGGAAGTATCAACAAATATATTATATGTTAATGAAATAGATAAAGTTATAGGGAGTTCAATGAATCAATATTGTTTAATATGAATGTTAAGAGTTTAGAAGTTACAGGAATAAAGGCATATAAGCAGTGAGATATATGTATAGCAATATATATGCAGGGCTTATAATGTCATACTACATATCCTTAACTTTAGAACTATTTTGTAGAGGATGATGTGATGCCCCGCATATGTAAATTTTATTAAAAACGTCACTATACTTTTCCACAAGTCTTTTACAGAGCTGGGTCTTGCCGGAGTTGGTATATCCGGCAATTATTACCCTGGCGGGGCTGTGAAATAAATTAATATGACTTTCATTGAAGATGTTTTCCCCTTCCATACTTGGGATGAACTAACTACTATTACATAATGTCATCAAGATAAATAGGTCAATATACAGACACACAATTGTTTTTGCTACCCAACATACCGCCACCATCTTACAAAACAATTTGCTCAATATATACCATCACCATTGTTATCTCATCATAAATTCTAGCACATACAAAAAAAAAAAAATCATATTGAGGCATCTTAAATTCTAATACATAGACAAAAAAAAAAAAATCAATGTAGACTTGTCCAGAGTTATAACCATGAAGGTCCGGGTTAACCAGGGCGAAGGGGTGGGATGCAGTAGCTCGCATTATTCCTCCCTCGCTCATAAACAACACTCATTCCCTCACCATCTTCATCTGTGACCATTCTCTCATTCTCAACTTCTTTCCAAATTTGATCTACCTCCATCTTTGTTTTGGCTCTCATCATCATTCTGCGACCTGTCCATTTGTGTCTCATCATTCACACATGTCAACACGTCCATTTCCATCTGATCATGCATGTTTCGACATGCACTTGATTATTCCCCCCAGCCAATGGTCTCTCACACTCCATCTCTTGATGTTCATTCTCATCACATTGAGACGATGGGAAATATACAGCAGCCATTTCCTCCCTCTAACATTTTAACAATAACTGGAAGCTAGAACTGTTATGTGGCAGTGTTCCTGAAAGGGATGATATGTGGGTATTTTCAAAAAACTTACCTGAAGTTTGGGGGGTTGCATTTTCACTGACCACATTCACAACCTCTACAGCTGGCTTGACTCTAGAATCTGTTGGAAAAGGAAAAATAATATAATTAATATAAACCAAATAACCAACAGGAATTTATAGATACTGCCGCAACATAAATGTCACACTTGATGTGTGATTGCAGAGTTGAATATATTGTTCTAACAAAAATAAATACAAAAATAAAGAAATACAAAAATAAAAACACGATTAATATTTACACGCGTGAGTTATAATTTTCTAAGAATTATCAGAATTGCAAATATTTTAGCAACCTACCATTGAGATGTTCTCAGATTCCTCCTCCGTTTGAGTATCGAACGCTCCGCTACACTCTTCACACAGTATGGATACATCATTACACAGGTTGCTTGTGGAGTCCTCATCACATCCGGATTGATGAAATTGGGTAGGGCACGCTGTGCAGCGACATCCCTTGCAGCGTTCTGTAGGGAATGAGATGAAAGAACAAGAAATTAAATATTTATAACCCAACTGTGCGATCTATTGCGTTTGTTTTAGATGTTTTTTTTGTTTTTTTTTTTATACAAAAATAGTATCCCCGCTATAGACAATTTGATAAATTAATTAATCTTAACATCCATAGTTGGAAAAATACAAGCACACACTCACATCACGGTAGTTTCGGTGATATTGGAACTCGGTGAAAATTACCGCAAAAGTACCGTGACGTCATACAAGTAAATAGCAGCCATCAGCGGGCTATTTAAAGGCTATTTAAAGCTGTGCTATTTGAGTAGTGTATCGGCCTTCTGGGGTTAAAGACAAATTTTGTGATATCTTGGCTATTAGTAGAGCTAGACAAATGATTTTTTCATCTAATCCTACATTTTTGAGGTCAGAGAATTAGAAAGACTTGTCACATTATTAACTCATCAGGGTCATAAGTAACTAGACAAAGTGAAGGAAGATTATATCGTAGGAAACGGCCTAATTCACACTATTTATACATATACATTGAGTACAAATAACATTAGTAAAATTACCATAGAATCAAAGACTGACACCTCACATTTGCCGAAGACATCTGTGGCTGGCTTTGGCAGTGGAAGTTTTGGTGGCAGGGGGTTCTTTGCTTTGAAGGATGCAGGAGTAATGTTTGTGAATGTGTCAGGAAGTTCTGGAACGGCCTTGACTTTCTCAGGTCCAAGCCTGAGTTATTGACGCTCCTGGCCACCATTTACCTTGGTGGGATGTTGAAATACAGAAATGCTAGTCCCATGGAAGGAGGTTGTGGCAGTTGTTGCGGAAGGGTTGTGGTCGATGTTGTCCATCACGGCAGTGGTGAACAACTCTTTACGCAGTACTGGTGGACAGACCACACCCTCCTCGACATACTTGTTGACTGTGGCATCTCCTAATTCAGCTGAGACCTCCAACACCCTGTCATAATTATGAGATGCTGAGGCCATGCTCATGCAGCATTTCGACCAGGTTTTTTTTCCGGGTTTTGGCATAGACTGAGAGTCCCATGTAGACTGGGAATGGTGTTTCTCTGTCTTTTGAGTGCCTATGTGTAGCAGCTCTCTCTTTGTATCGGGAGTAGCAGTTAAACTGCATCAATTGGGCAATGGTCTGATCAGACTTTGAAACTCCAAATCTCAGTTGAGACTTGATGTCAGCTCCATGTTCAACCATCCCCACAAACTGAAGCAGAAGGGGAGGTATGGCATTTTGCACACAACCAGCTGGAAATGTGCCATCAAATTTTGATTGATGTTCAAGCATGCATTTTCTTAGAATCTTTGCTGCTTTAGCAGTGATGAGTGCATCTGAAAAATCAGAAATTTGGGTAATTGCTTTGTCCACATCTTTCTGAAATGCAAGAAGTACATCTCTTCCACTTCTATGAGCTTCAAGTTCTGGAATTTCTTCCAGAAGTTTATCCTTCAGTCTGGTGGAATTTACACGTGGTAAATCCACACCAAGTTGTGCCAGACGCTGTTGGTAAAGGTGGCATATATCTGCCAGGCGAAATGTGACTGGCTCTTCTGAGCATAGGTTGCTTTCAACAATGTATGTCACCAGCTCTGATAAAATTAATGGATAAACATCTGGCTCCAGATCAGTGGCACTTGAGCTTTTCTCAAGGTTTCTCAGGTGGGACATTTCCCTGTTGTAGAGGGCACTGAGACGCACTCTGTGGTACTTTAGCTCCTGTGCAATAGCATCTCCACCACTCAATTTAGCAAGAAGCTTGCCATCGTTAAGTGCCTCTGCACACTCTTGTAGCCTCTTGTTAAGGTTCATGGTCATTACCTGCCTGAGATCAGATGCAGGTGCCACTTTCTCACAAAAAATACAAGTTTGACCATCATAGCTAGTTCGACGTTGCTTTGCATGATTGTCTTCAGACTCACTACTTTGACGATTAGATCGGCGTTTCCTTGCGCGATTCAGCTTGCTGTTGTTAAACAACAACCGGCAGTTGACATGGTATTTTGCCTGATTTCTTCTCAAAGTGGCATCTATGCCGTCACCTTCATCAAGCCTTGTTGGATCCACGATCAATGGCATTTCCTGGATTTCATGAAACATCGGTATGTTGGTAGCCAGCATGGCATAACCGTCATGTTCAAGGGAATAATGGGTTCTAGGTGATGTTAAATCTTCACCTATTTTGTCTTTCTGGCAAAGACAACATTTTGACCAGTCAGTTTGTCTTATGGGAAAAATGGATTTTGAATCTGCCATTTTGCTTTCTGATTAAGGCCGAGGGTTTATCCTTTTACCACCTTAACGAAATTACACACACATTACTTTATGGGATACAACTAGGTTCGGGTGACCTACACCTAGCCCGATCATTCATCCAGTGCCATGTAAGTCCCGTGTGATCTGTACACCATCCAGGTAAGTACATGAGCAAGTCATGTATAGCCCCCTTACCCTTGGCTCGGCTCTCCCGCGCTGGCACACCCTGTCAATTCAGGTGCGGCTATCTAACTCTATCTACTAACTACCAACTACTGTCTAGTAGCTAATTGATATGGGTCTGTTAGAAAGCATTTGGGACACTAAATTAAACTACACTACAACTTATAGTATAGTACAGTAAAATAAGCTGACACTGAACCCCATGCTGAGTTGCACAGCAGCGATGTTACCAGTGTGCCCTGGTTGTGTGTTGACATCACTCTATTATATTTGCAAGATCTCATCACTGCCTCAGTCCTTACTAACAAATGTGAAAATGGCTCCATTGGATTATCTGACCCAAAGAATGTATGTGCACACCAAAAATCATGTATATATGTTCAGTAGTTGCTTAGATATGAACATATGAAATTAATGGACGCCATCTTGGATGCCATTCTAAAATTCCAATTATAGACTATGACAATGATTAAAACAGTGCTTCTCATTAATCTGGTTAGCAAGAAACAGTTTTCTCTTAAAATGTTCACCAGGTAATAATTACAAATAAATTAAGCAATATATGGTCAGGCACGGCAGCCATCTTGAAAAATGACCGCCATATTGGATTTTCGCGTGGCCAGCGGTATTTCTGAGAAGAATGGACCTTGAAGGGTACATGTACCAAATTGCATGCTTGCATCACCATTTGAACGATTCTCCTGAAATTTGCAGTTATCTGCTCCACTATATCCTCTTTTAGGATATACAGTAAGTTGGGGTATAATATATCAAAATATCCTTTGTTGTTTTATCCTTTAGGTCCAAGCCTACATAGGAAACAATGTTCCAAAACTTAAATTCGCAGCCAAATGATACAAAGCTGTCGAGCATGTAATAAGTTCTCATTTGATTTACATTTCATCCCTTCATAATTCTGCTTTTGAATTCCCTCATTAACCAAAATATAGGGTATGCTTCTTTAATCATTATATTTTTCTGTAATTAATCCCTTCTGTACCGGCCACGTCTTTTCCAATTGCTAGCTATATTTAGACGATTGTGTGCAGATTAAGAAGAATCTGTGGTAGTGAAATGGGTTATGGGATAGTTCGAAGCCTGTTAATTGCTAGAGGCCTTTTTTAAACAGAATCAAAAATGTTCTAACAGTAGCCAGAATAAAGTTAAACCGATGTCGCCGGTAAGGAAGGGGTTAAGCTTCTGTGCATGGCTTTATATGCTGAGAACAATTATTTATTGTTCCATCTGTTTTGAAGAGATATATATCACGATGTGCAGTACCATTATGTGCCATAAAAGCTGTTATTACTCCGGGGGGTGTATGTTATGGTAATAATTAGTCTTATACACCAATACTGTACAGTACACTAATTACATAGTAAGAAAATGTAATCCACTTGCTAGCATCAGCTGTCGATTCAGCTAAACCATCTATTAACATGTCAGAATCAAACTAATAACATGTACCACAAGTTTAATATCTCAATATTCTTACATTTACCTAATATTACAGGTATATACGAGTATAGGACATACAAACTCAAACGTCATCAGTAAAATGTTGCCGGTTTGAGTATTTGTAAAGTTAATTTCAGTGATTGCAAGTTTGCATGTTTGTGGGTTCCTTGATCCTCGGTGGTGGCATGTCCAACTTCTAGGACAACACACTCACTTCAACACGTGAACACCTGCACACACACACAAACACACACACACACACGCAGAAACTTACTTTCATAATACATTATATGTTTTACTGTACGTTTATGGAGTAATTGGTGTGCACAGATTAGTGAAGTATTTAATTCGTATTAACTAATGACACTGACTGTAATGGTATGCACAAGTGTTCAGTGTGTAGTTAGCTATGTAAGCATAACACACAATACAATGACTGATATGCAGCATGTATACTGATAATATATTTTAATGTGCACGAAATGCAAAATTATATCTCTTGGAACGAGTTTCTTTTTTGTTTGTTTACAATGTCCCCTCGATATTCAATTGTAGGCTATTCTAAACTACTTTGTAATACCCACTCATAGTTACAATACATTGATTTCCCACCAACTACCACAATCTCTTCATTATTTTAAAACATATTATTTGATTTGTTTTACAAAGTTTGACCTGTGTGTTCTGTAGTATGATTGAGTATCCTAGTGAAGATGATTGTCTGCTTAGACTTTGGTATTATAGGTACAATACATGTTACGTCTAATTTTATGAAAACACCTATATCAAATATTAATAGCATTGCCGTTATCAATGGAATAGACAAATACTACATTACTTCTCTTCGCCTCATAATATTGAGTTTGACGTTCTGTTTTCCTGATAGTTAAGCTACTTCCTGTTCCACCTACAAAAGTTAAATTGCATTATATGATGGGATAATGTATACTCCTGTATTTCATCTTGATGAAGATACACAATAAAGCTCTTATGAAATTATTATTTCATATTTAATTATGAAACTAACATTACAATCATCCACCATTTCCAAATATATATATTTCTCCATCTATAAAAATCAGAGGTTTGTCGTACTATAGAAACGTTCTCATTCATATCATGTTCATAATAGGTTTCACTTCCCTTATTGTCGTATCTGCCAAGTGTAGCCTTCCTCCCCCACTAGACCGATGATGCTGAGTAACAGGACCACTTATGTTCAATCAATGATCTATACCGGAAACATACGCCAACTCCATCAGTTTGTTTATACCAAAAACCACATCAATGCTTCACCGCAGTATCACAAGCCAATAAGTTAATTATCTCTTTCCTCATTCCCTTCGTATGACAAATATAGGCAAAGGTATTCTTAACCACAAAATTTCCACACCATACACCTGAGTTAAGAACAAGCTAATACAACCACCAACGCCTTTGTTCACACAGTTTCTTATTTATCGCTGGCGTTATGACATTCTCCTATCCTACTTTTATATTGCCACAGTTCAGGTACTAAATAGTGCAGAGTTTACGGTACCGGTAACAGGTCTTATTTTCCTGTCAAAGAGTATGCTGAAAATGTAAGAGGGAAATTTATACTGTAATATATTTGAAAGTGTTATTTGAATTATATAACCCTTTGTATAGTGTTCATGATAAAAAAGCTGTACTGTTTTACGAAAATATATAGATTGTCACCGTTATTTTTAGGCGAGTGAAATCAGCCTCAGCCACATTAAGCCTTCTTCCACCTATATATTATGTGTTATGTTGTTAGCTTTAATTACGGTTACATATAAAATACTATATTCGATTGTTGTTAACCTGACAGAAAGCCTAAACCCCTAGCAATTGATGTATCGATACTTAGTAGACTACTATGAAACTCCTAAGTTTCTGCATCATATTATAGACAGGTTTTCACAATTAACACCATAATTGGCTATGTTAATTTTGTAACAGTCGAGTAATTAAGATAAGGATAAGTCAGTTTCTCACCAGCTTAAATAACGCAGGATATAGAATAATTTGTAGGTTATGACTGAATTCTAGCAAATTTTAATACAGGATATATACAGTATATATATATATATATATATATTACATACATATATATTGGGGAACATTTGAGAACAATGAAAGACAATTATAGCCTAGTTATATATAATATTGAAATGTCGGGTTGGTATTTCAACTCGACTGGTTATAATCTCTATTACAATCTTATAATAAGATATCTTGAGATAGAATATGCTCAACAGGGTCGCGTCTAGCTTTATATATCTTGCATCAACACTTTATCCCAAGGCAACATTCACACAATAAGAACACAATATTACTTCACACTTTAGTTTATTCAATTTGCATAAGGTATGGTATATAGTGTATTGTTTAGTCATATAGGGCAGCCAATATAGGTACTCAAGTGACGCATCAAATATAGAATGGTCTATAATGATATCCTAATTATATTTAGTCACGTTACATTTACACACAGTATAGATAATATAAATATGCAGGAATAATAGTGTTACACATGTACAGTCTACCGCACTTATAGAGCGTACAAAAAATGCGGAGAAAATAATTGCTGGAAACTTTCCAAAATACACCCGCCCACTACAGTCCCTGCCATCCTAACTCGACCAAAAGGACTCACTGTTTCGTTTTGAATGTGGGAAACAAGAAATCACCTCTCCCACCCCCTTCCCCCCCCCCCCTCTCTCTCTCTCTCTCTCTCTCTCTCTCTCTCTCTCTCTCTCTCTCTCTCTCTCTCTCTCGTCTCTCTCTCTCTCTCTCTCTCTCTCTCTCTCTCTCTCTCTCTCTCTCTCTCTCTCTCTCTCTCTCTCTCTCTCTCTCTCTCTCTCTCTCTCGGTTTGCCTTTGTTAGATTTGTTTTGGGGTGGGGTTTGGGAAGCGTCTCGCCAGCAAAAGTAGGTGCATATATGCTTATAACCTCTCTTGAGTACTCTCCTGTAATATACAGGAAAGGTAATGTTAATAAGAACATAAGAAAATGGGAGTCTGCAGAAAGCCGATTGGCCTAAGCAAGGCAGATCCCTGTCCCACACAACCCCAATTACAAAGCCCAATTATAGGCTCAACACTCTAATACCCTGAGGATCATCTTACCAAAACGGTTAGAGATTAACGCAGGATTACGCGGGTCTGCAGAGCGCTGATTGGCCCAACCGTGCTGATCCCCTTTCACACCCAACCCTTCTCGTCCATATGCTTATCCAATTTTATCTTAAAGCTCCCTATCGTTTTTAATCCCACTATAGCACTTGGTAGTCCATTCCACCCATCTACAACTCTGTTACCAAACCAATATTTGCCTATATCTTTTCTGAAACGAAATTTATCTAATTTGAAACCATTGGTACGAGTTCTTTCGCTATCACTGAGCTTTAGTACATTTGTCATGTCCCCTTTGTTAATCCCACTAACCCACTTGAACACCTCTATCATATCCCCTCTAACTCTGCGTCTCTCTAACGAATGTAAGCCTAATTTCTTCAACCTTTCTTTATACGGAAGATTTCTAATATTATGGATATTTTTGTCATTCTACGTTGTACTCTCTCCAATGAATCTATGTCCATTCTGTAATAAGGACACCAAAATTGAACAGCATAATCCATATGGGGTCTCACTAATGACAAGTAAAGTTTTAAGATAACATCAGCAGTTCTGTTACTCACACTCCTTGAGATGAACCCGAGAATCCTGTTTGCCTTGTTTCGAACGCTTATACACTGTTGTCTAGGCTTCAAATCATTGCTAACAAACACACCTAGATCTTTCTCACAATTCGAGTTTTCTAATTCCACATTAGCTAGTTTATATTTAACATTTGTATGCATCTTCCCTATCTTTAATACCTTGCATTTGTCAATGTTAAACTTCATCTGCCAATTTACTGACCATTCGTGTAAGGTATCTAGATCCCTTTGGAGGCACTCTATATCTCTATCTGAATCAATTGTTCTCCCCATTTTGGTATCGTCTGCAAATTTACTTATCCTACTAGTTATACCTAAATCAAGGTCATTTATGTATATAACAAACAACAGAGGACCTAATACAGATCCCTGGGGGACACCACTTTTGACTGCTCCCCATTCTGACTTCGTACCATTTATGCTGACTCTCTGCTTCCTACCAATTAGCCATGACCTAATCCATCCCCACTTATTCCATGCGCCTCAACCTTTCTCATCAATCTCTCATGGGGGACTCTGTCGAAAGCTTTACTGAAATCTAAATATATTATATCATATGACTTGTCATTATCTACTGCTTCATATACCTCTGAGAACAAACTAAGCAAATTAGTAAGGCAAGAACGTCCCTGAGTGAATCCATGCTGAGAAGAATTTATTAAATTAAATGTATCTATGTGGTTTCTAATTTTACTAGCAATAATTGACTCTAGTAGCTTTCCTATGATTGATGTAAGACTAATGGGACGGTAATTGGATGCTATTGATTTGTCACCTTTTTTGAAGATCGGAACTACGTTTGCAAGCTTCCAAGCTTCTGGAACTATACCTGTCTCCAATGACTTGTTAAATAAAAATGTTAATGGGTAACTTAACTCATCCCTACATTTTTTAATACTCTAGCATATACCTCATCAGGACCAGGCGATTTATGAGGTTTCAGTCTGTCAATTTCCTTAAGCACATCATTTCTACTTATAGTAACCGTACTTAACCTATTTTCTATACTATCGCTATATACCTTACGGACTTCTGGAAACTGTGCCAAATTTTCATTAGTGAAAACGGAAAGAAATTGACTATTTAATGTACTGCACATTTCTAAATCATTTTCTGTCATTTCTCCTATTGAAGTTTTAAGGGGACCAATTACATCTCTAACCTTGGATTTATATAGTTGGTAAAAAGCTTTAGGATTATTTTTTGAGTCATTGGCAACCTTAATTTCATAATTTCTGTTTTCTTTCCTAATATCCTTTTTTACCTGTCTTGATAGATTCTGATAGTAAGCAAGTAGGTGAATTTCGCCTTTTCTAATTTTTCTAAATATTCCTCTCTTTTGTCCTAGAAGATCTAATAGTCTATTATTCATCCATTTTGGGTTGGTTCTGTGTTGATCTAAATTTTCTTTTGGGGATGTATTTATTTTGTGCATTGAATACTGACTTGATAAAATTATCGTATGTATCTACCAAAGTTGACGTCTCTTCCTGACTTAAGATGACAGGTGCCTGAGACGGGGTACACTCATTTGGACACCTGGATCGACTTAATTTTTTGACCATAGGGTCCGCTAATAGGGCTCTTCTTAACCCACCATAATTGGCTTTTCTAAAGTCAGGTATTAATGTTGTATTCTCTCTGGTATTACCTTTCCATTGTATATTAAAATACACAGTAATGTGGTCACTATTTCCTAGGTGGTCCCCTATCTCTACATTATTTACCATATGTTCATTGTTACTGAAAACTAAATCGAGAATATTATTACCTCTAGTCGGCGTATCTATGAATTGATATAAAAAACTATCTTGTACTACCTCTATAAACTCCTCAGAATCAGAGTCTCCTATTTGATGCTGCCAATCTATATTCGGAAAATTAAAATCCCCCATAATGCACACATTGCTAAACCTTGATGCCATTTTAATTTCCTCCCATAATGACGTTCCGTCATTTCTACTCATATTTGGCGGTCTATACATAACTCCAATAACTATGGTCTCACTACCTTCGTTAACCTCTACCCAAACACTTTCATTATCGTAAAGAAGAGAACTGTCACACCATGCTATCAGTTACGTATGCTCTATTACTGATACCGTATCTATCTTCTTGTTCACTCACATTACTTAATACGACAACCCTTATATAAGGATTAGCCGGGAACATGAGCGAACGACTACAGACCGTCAGAATAATGGAGGGAGGATGGACAGGTTACTGAATATAGTCCAATGAAATATGTGTAGTTTTACATCCCTTTCTAATGTGTTTTATATACTGTATTACTCTAAGATACTGTAGTAATTACTTTCTAATGTGTTTTATATACTGTATTACTCTAAGATACTGTAGTAATTACTTTCTAATGTGTTTTATATACTGTATTACTCTAAGATACTGTAGTAATTACTTTCTAATGTGTTTTATATACTGTATTACTCTAAGATACTGTAGTAATTACTTTCTAATGTGTTTTATATACTGTATTACTCTAAGATACTGTAGTAATTACTTTCTAATGTGTTTTATATACTGTATTACTCTAAGATACTGTAGTAATTACTTTCTAATGTGTTTTATATACTGTATTACTCTAAGATACTGTAGTAATTACTTGCTAATGTGTTTTATATACTGTATTACTCTAAGATACTGTAGTAATTACTTTCTAATGTGTTTTATATACTGTATTACTCTAAGATACTGTAGTAATTACTTTCTAATGTGTTTTATATACTGTATTACTCTAAGATACTGTAGTTATTACTCTAAGATACTGTAGTAATTACTCCCAACTTTGGTAAAGTCTAGAAATAATATTCACCGAAAATCCCGTAATTTCTTTACATTATCAATAATATGAGCAAAGGGCTCATACTCCTACATGATAAGATGAATCCTATGCATGGTTTATGTTAATGGTTTTAATTCCCCTATGTGACAGACATTATTATTTTATAAACCTACTTTACATAGCACATACTAAACCAATTAACTATTATTTATGAGTTCCTCTTGCCTAGGTATAACAAGAGCTGAAAGATAAATATATTCAACCTGCATATTCCATCTGACATAGTTGATTAATAAGTAACTGAATTAATTAAAATAAAAACACTGTGTTAGCTGTATCATAGGATATGATTGTAGTATCCCTTTGATGATCAGTACGGGCTCCTTTCACTTATGACATGCTCTCCTAAATATTATTTTTACCAATAATAGTATTACTAGTAGAAATAAATAAAATATCATATTATCATTCTTGTTAAAACAGCTTCCCAGAAGTTAGGTGTGCTCAACCGTCACTGTGGTTTCTTCACCCGCGCACAGCTTCTTGTTCTGTAAAGGGGCACTGTGCGCCCATGTATCGAGTATTGTTCGCATGTGCCCTGGGACAAATGTCCGTGGCAGGATTAGATGTTAGTAGGGGGCAGTTGTTAGTAATATAATAGAGAAAAACATATATTAATTTACAAATGCAGTCAGTCGTGGATTTAAGGCAAGGTGTTTGTCTAAGCGAAGTTTAAAAGAATCAACGGTGCTGCAGTTTATGACATCTTGGGGAAGCCCAATATGCGATATGAGTGGAGGTTCCACTCATATTGCATTTCTCGAAAGAGTAGTTTAAAAAGCATTTCGCCTCATCAACTCGCTTCTTCTTACTTATTCCCTACACGTTCTTTCTACACACCACAATGGTGCTTCTCTTTCAATCTTATATAGCTATTACAACAATCAGTGTTCTTCAGATCTCTCTCAGTGCATACCTTTTCGGCGGGTGTGAGGCATTCGACTTTCAACACAGTACCACTTATGTGCTGTCCAACTGTCCAACCCAAGAATTAGCAAATGTTCTCAGTCTTTCTTCTACTTAACACGAACTCAGAAACTCTCACCGCCAATCAATGTTTCCTTCATCCTCTGACTTAGATTGCTTTAAGCTTAGTGTGTTCAGCATATTGAACCCAACGTCCATTGAATTTGGCTATCTGTCACTATTTTGGCTTTGGGGGCGACACTCGTTACAGGGCAGCATGCCTTGTGTCTCCTTCTTACACATAGAACAAAAAATAGTAATATATGAGCTGGAGTTTGGAGAACAGGTTTAGAATTTATTAGGGTTTCATATGAATAATGTTGAGGTAGAGTTTAATGTATCATTATTACTATTATTATGAATATTATGTTACAGTAGGTCGGGGTGGAAGAATACAAACACAATACAATGCTGGCGGCAACACTGGCAAATCTAGATAGCATTAGTGCTTAAGGTGTGTGAGAGACTGATTTGACCGTGGCAACAATTAATATACTCATTATAATATATTATACACTTTTTATATCGACAGTCACATACTTTAGTACGATGCCTATTATACTGAAACTTTCGTACCATATTGTTCGACAGTGGATCTTATTAAGAGCATCTGTAATAGTGTATGGGGCATATGTTGAGATAGTGCATACCGGTACCTACGGCGCTTATCTCCGACACTTCACCTTTGGAACCTGTGGTAACTAACCCAATGCAGGGGTGTTACATTTTTTGGGTTACCACAGTTTGTCACCCCAGATGGAACGTCACAACGACCCACTTATACCAGGTTACTATTACGCTGCTGTCTCAACAGAAGGATTTGGGTGTGAATAGACCCGCGCGGGATTGATCTCTCGACCTTATGAATTTGGGTCCACTATACCACTGGTAACCATCTATAGATCTCCCTCCTATTCTAATTCGACAAGCCCTATGTAATATTGCACTATATATAGTTAGTATTTAATGATTATAGAATATTAGATACAACACGTTTAGATAGTTTCATATTCACTATTCCCTTCCTCCTGCTCCATCTCTATACTGTATATGTCCCTCTCTCATACTCTATAATCTTCTCTCTTCTTTGTCATCCTAGAGTAGCGTGGCAAATCAAAATATAATTTGAAAAGCAGCTACAGGACTTAAGCACATCAGAATTTATTGGTAAATATTACGACATTACAACGTTAATTTTAAGAACAAACGAGTAGGTATGGAATGGATTTTGCACGGCGATTCCGAACCTTGTTGGCAATTAAATGATGGTAATGTGATCAAGTAAATTAGTTACTAGTGTGTATTATATTATCATATTAATAGTAACCCTTTACAGTCTTAAATAACCTATAATGTAACAGACGTATCAAATATTTTCACAATATGATTTTTATATGTAAGCTTAATGTTTGCAAATATAACCTATCACTTGCTTATAGTTGCCCTATATTTTATTCATAGCAAAAAAAGGTTAATCACAATAACACACACACATATTATATATCTATAGATAGATAGATAAATATATACATTAATACATAGAGACAGGGAGAGGAATAAATCTATAGTTGTAGAAATATTATACATTGTGTGTGTGTGTGCGCGTAAGCACACTTAGAGAGAGAGAGATTGATTTTTTTTATTTTGCCCCGAGGGGCGAGTTTATTGAGCAGCGCCCCCCATCCTGTGAGGGGACAACCACTAGTAAGGCGATACATACTGCTCAAAGAGCCATTATTCCACTGAAACAACAGCATCGTCGTCTGGTTACATTCATATTTGTGTTTATAATTTTTTTTTTTTTTTTTTTTCTATGTGATTGAGGGAGGCAAAAGGCATAACTGCCTATAGCGAGGGCCTCCCCCATAGTTGAAAGAGTGACAGGGCCAAAATAAAGGGACGTTCGAGCCAAAATGCCTGGACACACGGAGTTTGAAGCAATTTAAGTCATAGGAAGAGGGAAAGACTGATTCTGGGAGAGAGTTCCAGAGCTCAGCTGTTGAGTAGAAGAAAGTTTGAGAGTAACGTTTCACTCTTGGGTTGGAGAGTTGCACAGAGTAGGGGTGGATTGAGTTGCAAGACGGGTACCACGTGCCCTACGTAAAGGAGGTGGTATGCACTGGGATAGCTCTGAGGAACACTGATTATTATAGTAGCGATAGAATAGCGAGAGAGATGCAACATTGCGGCGGAGAGAGAGAGATTGCAGAGAGTTGGTGAGTGGACGGGAGTTAATGATACGAAAGGCCTTCCTTTCAACTTTGTCTAGGAGAGCGGTGTGAGAGGAACCTCCCCACACATGTTAACAATACTCAATACAAGGGCGCACTATGCCCCTGTACAGAGCAAGAAGCTGTGCAGGGGAAAAGAACCCCCTAAGGCGGTTGAGCACACCCAGCTTCTGGGAGGCTGCCTTAGCAAGACTGGTAATATGGTCCTTCCAAATGAGAGCAGAAGAAAAAGAGACACCAAGAATATTGAGAGAAGATGAAGGGTTGATTTTTGTATTGCTGAAGAATAAGGGATAGTCCGCTGGGAGATCCTGACGGGTAGATAGATGGAGTTTTGGAAGCATTAAAGTTAACAAGGTTTTCTCTGCCCCAATTGGAAATAGTATTTAGATCAGAATTAAGAGTTCTATGGCTTCATTACGTTTGTCGTTGAGGGATTGCTGGCTGGGGCGTTCTGAAAAACTAATGGAGTAGTGTAAGGTTGAGGTCTGAGTATGAATGGAGGGAATTAAGGTACAGTTAAGGAGATAATTTATAAAAATTAGAAAGAGAATAGGAGATAGGACAGAGCCCTGAGGAACACCGGAGTTTATAGGGTGAGTAAGTGAACAATGGCCGTCCACAACCGCGGCTATGGAACGGCCGGAAAGGAAATTAGAGACAAAGGCACAGATGGAGGGATAGAAACCGAAGGAGGGTAGTTTAGAAATTAAAGATTTATGCCAGACTCTATCGAAGGCTTTCGATATGTCTAGTGCAATAGAAAAAGTCTCACCGAAGTCCCGAAAGGAGGATGACCAAGAGTTAGTAAGATATGAAAGAAGATCACCAGTAGAGCGACCCTTAAGGAAGCCATACTGGCGATCTGAGAGCAGATTATGAGAAGAGAAATGCTTAAGAAATTTGGAAGCAAGAATAGTTTCAAAAACTTTAGAAAGACAAGAGATAAGAGCAATTGGACGATAGTTGGAGGGTTGAGAGCGGTCACCCTTCTTTGGGACAGGTTGAATGTGAGCAAACTTCCAGCATGAAGGGAAGACGTTAGAGGATAGACAGAGACGAAAGAGTTTGCCTAGGCAGGGAGTCAGCACGGAAGCACAGTTTTTGAGAACAACAGGAGGAACACCGTCCGGACCGTACGCCTTATTAGTGTTAAGCCCAGAGAGGGTAGAAAGTACATCTTTAGAAGAGATTAGGATATTAGGCATAAGTAAGAGAGAGGAGGGCGGAGAGGGAGGAATAGCACCGGAATCATCCAAGGTGGAATTTTTCAGAAGAGAGAGAGAGAGAGAGCGCGTCTCGGTTCATATTCGAACCAGCGATTACTTGGAGGAATGAGTGTGAAAGGGGGAGGGAGTTTTTAGACAGTTGCCAGCCAATATTTTTCTTCTCTGGCTTGTACGCGCTATAAGTGCGGTAAACTGTACATAGGTAATCAAGTCAAATGATAACACGTATGTGAGTATAACGTCTAACGCGAAGACTTCTGGCATAAGGCGAATTGACTTGACTTTGTGTTCACGAGCATAGGGCGGTGAGCGTTTATCAAGGGGATTAACGGAAGGGTCACACAGGTAAGATAAATACAAGGTAGTGCGTTTGACCCTAGGTCAGAGTGACTGCTTTGGTATGAATTTATAATTCGAAATAGTGCAACTATAAGACACTTGTGAATATTAAATATATACTAAGAAGCTTATCGACAGGATGGTTTAAGTTGGAATTTACTTATCAAAGTGGTTTCTGTGAAAGACTTGACACACGGCTACGAAAAAGAGATTTACACCGGGTAAGAGATCGATACACACATGAATAGAATTAAAATTAAATTTTTAGATCAATGAATCGCTATAACAGGTTTTGGAATGAATGCAAGTTAATTTAAAATGAGGAAAAGACACTCAATTAAAATGCGACTGGATAATCACAGTAAATTATAATTCGGAAGAACTCAGAATATATAAGTGCGTACACGACGAAGTTGTACTAGGTTAAAATACTACGGTAATAGTATTAAAGGAAATTTGAATATATTAACAAATCCCTATCTGCGAATAACATGAACATATGATGTAATTAAATAGTTACTATAGAAATAGTAAGATCGAAATGGTAATGGTCTCTACGATAATAAGGAGACACGAATAATAAATAACTTGAGCGAGAGTTACTATAAATGTGTGAACAAAATTATTAATTACCCACACACGTAGATCAGCTTAATTCACAAGCACTGGTATAAACTAGATAGCTCGAATAATAGAATTAAGGTTTTAACTCAACGGAGGGGTTGGAGAGATAGATAGATTAAAATTTGGGCATTGGTTCTGGGTAAATGGTAGTAAATTAGGGAATATCTTCACGGTTTACGTTTACACTTCAACTTGGATAATTATACAAGAGAACAAATAACATATATAGGTGACATCCGAGAGTATTCCGTCTTGAGCCTTGATCGAGATGAGTGTATATAACGGATGTACAATTGACAATGAATAATAACACTTCAGAAAAGATACTGCAAAGGGGTATGCGTAGCAATATCTAGTGTGATGAAATCTCTTGCACAGATCAAGATCTATGGGAGGACAAATGACTATGTAACGTATACACAGATGATAATTGAACACTAAATAGACACAGATCCTTGGCACAGATCAACTTAATAACACTTCACGGAATACTCGCATATATTACCTTACCTTCAACAATAGCCAGAAATTGAGATACGCCAAGTAGGAGGGGCGGGGCGTCACAGAGGTCCGGGCACGGCAGCTGGACGTAAGGGGGCCACTCGTCAGGGTACTGCTTCGGCAGGAGTCCAAGGGCAGGGGGCAGTGGACAGCAGGCTCCTTCTCTCTCTCAGGCAAACGACTCCCGGACAGAATTATCCGGACGGAGCGTTTAGGTAGTTATACTCCCGGACATATATCTGGACGGAGCAAGCTACTGAGTGTGAACTGGCCTCCTGTAGTACCAGTCAGTACATATTTGGGTTATTTTTCTTTGTCAGTTTGCGTGATCTCGTATGAATAGGGGCATAGTAAATACATAAAAATGGGCTATGTTGAGATAAATAATTACATGAAAAATACATTATGATAATGACATCGCACTGAGGTTCTCGTCTGTTTGACCTTTGGTTCTTTCTTACATAATTATGGGGAGGTGTGGTGGAGTGGTCATGCCACTGGATTGGTAATCCAATGGACCCGGGTTCAAATCCCGATATAAGAACATAAGAACATAAGAAAATGGGAGTCTGCAGAAAGCCGATTGGCCTAAGCAAGGCAGATCCCTGTCCCACACAACCCCAGTTCAATTACAAAGCCCAATTATAGGCTCAACACTCTAATACCCTGAGGATCATCTTACCAAAATGGTTAGAGATTAACGCAGGATTATGGGGGTATTCAGAGTGCTGATTGGCCCAACCCGGCTGATCCCCCTTCACACCCAACCCTTCTCGTCCATATGCTTATCCAATTTTATCTTAAAGCCTCCTACCGTTTTAGACCCCACTATAGCACTTGGTAGTCCATTCCACCCATCTACAACTCTGTTACCAAACCAATATTTGCCTATATCTTTTCTTAAACGAAATTTATCTAATTTGAAACCATTGGTACGAGTTCTTTCGCTATCACTGAGCTTTAGTACATTTGTCATGTCCCCTTTGTTAATCCCACTAACCCACTTGAACACCTCTATCATATCCTCTCTAACTCTGCGTCTCTCTAACGAATGTAAACCTAATTTCTTCAACCTTTCTTCATACGAAAGATTTCTAATATTATGGATCATTTTTGTCATTCTACGCTGTACTCTCTCCAATGAATCTATGTCCATTCTGTAATAAGGACACCAAAATTGGACAGCATAATCCATATTGGGTCTCACTAATGACAAGTAAAGTTTTAAGATAACATCAGCAGTTCTGTTACTCACACTCCTAGAGATGAACCCGAGAATCCTGTTTGCCTTATTACGAACGCTTATACACTGTTTTCTAGGCTTCAAATCATTGCTAACAAACACACCTAGATCTTTCTCACAGTCTGAATTTTCTAATTCTAAATTAGCTAGTTTATATTTAACATTTGTATGCATCTTCCCTATCTTTAATACCTTGCATTTGTCAATGTTAAACTTCATCTGCCAATTTACTGACCATTCATGTAAGGTATCTAGATCCCTTTGGAGGCACTCTATATCGCTATCTGAATCAATTGATCTCCCCATTTTAGTATCGTCTGCGAATTTACTTATCCTACTAGTTATACCTAAATCTAGGTAATTTATGTATATAAGAAACAACAGGGGACCTAATACCGATCCCTGGGGGACACCACTTTTGACTGCTCCCCACTCTGACTTGGTACCATTTATGCTGACTCTCTGTTTCCTACCAATTAGCCATGACCTAATCCATCACAACAACGATCCTCCTATTCCATGTGCCTCAACCTTTCTCATCAATCTCTCATGAGGGACTCTGTCGAAAGCTTTACTGAAATCTAAATAAATAATATCATATGACTTGTCACTATCTACTGCTTCATATACCTCTGAGAAAAAGCTAAGCAAATTAGTAAGGCAAGAACGTCCCTGAGTGAATCCATGCTGAGAAGAATTTATTAAGTTAAATTTGTCTAAGTGGCTTCTAATTTTCCTAGCAATAATAGACTCTAGCAACTTTCCTATGATTGATGTGAGACTAATGGGACGGTAATTGGATGCTATCGATTTATCACCTTTTTTGAAGATCGGAACTACATTTGCAAGCTTCCAAGCTTCTGGAACTAAACCTGTTTCTAAAGACTTGTTAAATACAAATGTTAATGGGCTACTTAACTCATCTCTGCATTCTTTTAATACTCTAGCATATACCTCGTCAGGACCAGGCGATTTTTGAGGTTTCAGTCTGTCAATTTCCTTAAGCACATCATTTCTACTTATACTAACTGTACTTAACATATTTTCTATACTATCACTATATACCATATTGACTTCTGGAATCTGTGCCAAATTTTCATTAGTGAAAAGGGAAAGAAACTGACTATTTAATGTACTGCACATTTATAAATCATTTTCTGTTATTTCTCCTATTGAAGTTTTTAGGGGGCCTATTACATCTCTAACTTTAGATTTATATAGTTGGTAAAAAGCTTTAGGGTTATTTTTTGAGTCACTGGCTATCCTTATTTCATAATTTCTTTTTGCTTTCCTGATTTCCTTTTTGACCTGTCTTGATAGAGTCTGATAGTATATGTAGATGATTTTCGCCTTTCTTTATTTTTCTATATATTCCTTTCTTTTTTCCTATAAGACCTATTAGCTTATTAGTCATCCATTTTGGTTGGTTCTGCGGCGATCTAAATTTTCTTTTAGGGATATATTTATTTTGAGCATTGTGGAGTGAAGCAATAAACTGGTTATATGTAGGTGGCAAGTTTAACTCTGGCATATCCTGACTTAATTGCTTAACAAGAAGGTCCACCCTTAAGTCTCTTCTTAGCCCACCATAATCGGCTTTTCTGAAATCTGGGATAAGTGTCGTATTCTCTTTAGCATTCCCTGTCCAATGTATATTAAAATAAATAGATTTATGATCGCTATTTCCTAGGTGGTCACCAATCTCTACATCATTTATCATATGTTCATTGTTACTGAAAACTAAATCAAGAATATTAATACCTCTAGTCGGCGTATCTATGAATTGAAATAAAAAACTATCTTGTACAACCTCAATAAACTCTACTGAATCGGAGTCGCCTATTTGGTGCTGCCAATCAATGTTCGGAAAATTAAAATCCCCCATAATGCACACATTGCTAAACCTTGATGCTATTTTAATTTCCTCCCATAACGATGTTCCGCCATTTCTACTCATATTAGGCGGTCTATATATAACTCCAATAACTATGGTCTCACTACCTTCGTTAACCTCTACCCAAACTCTTTCATTATCATTATTTAGTCTAATACCTGATTTAATACAGCTTTTTAATGTACTCCTGACAAACACTGCTATACCCCCGCCCCTCCTACTTGTTCGGTCATATTTAAACAAACTATATCCTGGAATATCAAATTCTGCTAAAAAATGCCTAGATTCTGTATTAATCCACGTTTCAGTTAGCGCTATTATGTCTATATTTTCTGTGCTAACGAGTGCTCTAAGTTCGTTCATTTTGTTACATAAACTCCTACAATTTGTATAATATACCCTCAACCTATTACTTTTATTTGCAACTAATTTTCTATTGTTTTTAGCTAACTTATTATTTCCTGTTGAACTACTAGCTCTAGACGGAAATTCTACTCTATCAGTAATCTCATCTTTACTATCAGTTACATGTGTAGTGTTATCGATACTACTATTACACATCACTATATTCGCACTGTCTTGACTGATTATTTCTATTTTACTCACTGGTTTGTCACATGAAGTACCTGCTCCATATGGAGACAGTATTTTACTTACACACCCAGTTTTTTTTAACGAAACCCCGCAACAATCTTGTCCAGTGAGCTGGCCAAGGTCAAAACTCCTAGTCGAGAAAGATGTACTCCATCCTGGGCATACAGTTCATCCTTACCATAGAAGTGGGTCCAGTTATCTAGGAATGGTATTGACTTTGCCTTGCAATACTTCTCCAGCCGGCTATTTACACCAATAGCCCTGGAGGACCATTCCTTCCGTACCCCTCTTCTTGGCAGGATACTGTGTACCACAGGAAATCCACCCTTCTCCTTGATCCTCTCCAGCATTTCCTGGTACTTGGTCAGCAACTCCTCAGTCCTGCATCTCCATATGTCATTGGATCCCGCGTTGATGAAGATGATGGGGTCCTCCCCACCCACTTCTAAGACACCATCCATCTTCTCTGCCACCCTCCCGACTCCGGCTCCAGGTAGGCAGACAACTTTACTAACATGAGTGTTAGTAGCCCCGTCAAGGTACCTAACCATTTAATCACCGACAATGAACTTAGCTTTTTTCCGTTGTCGGCATGTAGCAGGAGTTGTAGCAGCAACAGCAGCAGACTTCCCCCCCTCCCCTCTCACTGCCTCGATGATCGCCACTTCCTCGCCATCACTCTCATCAGCCAAGCTGCTGAAGTTGTTGTGGGTCTTGAGTGGCTGCCTTTTCAGCTTGCAGGCCATTGCACTGGTTGACACCACTTTCCAAGGGGCTTCACGATCCCTGGGAACACTTCCGGTAGCCTCACACTTCTTCTCCGCCATAGCTAGTCTCAAGGCCAAATTTTCATCTTTGAGACACTGAATCTCCTGCTCCACACTCTCCAGTCTTTCTTGCAAAGCAAGACAAAGCTGGAGAGTATGGGAGGAGACAGCAGACTCATCAACAACAGCCATCACTAAGAAAGTTCACTAGGACCTCACTAAGGGTAAACAGGTTCACTAGCGGTCACTGGGGACGTCCGCACTGGTCAGGGGTCAGAGGGCAACAGATATGTCAATGGGAAGATATTATTGGGATTGAATTTGTGCTGTACCTATTATCAATGCATTACCACAAAGCCCACCGAAATGCCAAAAAAATACCCTCATTGTTCCCTGATTAAATAACACTGTATGAATAATTATTCCCATATTCAAAATATGGTACAGGGGGACAATGCCTAGTGAGTTCACTGCTCAATAGGTGGCGTTCTGAGAGTGAGGGTCTGAGTCTGGAGGGTGAGACTGTGAAGCGCTTGAGCGAAGCAACCGGCCGCTTCAGAGATGGAGCTGCTTCGAGCCATGATGGATGCTTCACATGTCTCACTCCCCAGACTGGAACAAGACCTCACGGGCTTCACCGTGTTGAGCGGTGGAATGTACAGGCTCTCAGCCTATGCCCGAGAGGGAGTAGTTGGAATATAGGAAAAAAAAAAAAAAAAAAATGATGATGTAATTCGTGATTTCCTGGTCACTAATTGTTTTGGCTATTTGGACTGTTTATGTAATGATTTTCTTCCATGACACTTTATATCACCATTTCACTTTTCTTCTCGCCTGGCAGCTTCTTGAGGATGGAGGGCCCCAACGATTTAAATACTACCAGGGCTCTTTATGCTTAGATTGCATAAACACTTTTTCATCATAGTACTCGGAGGGGGGTGGGGGGGTGGGGTATTCGGGGGTAAGTTCTGCCTTGGCTATTTGAGTCCGTCCCTGTGATTGGTGGGGCCGCGTGAGGTGCTGATTGGAGGGGCTTGACTTGCCCTTAGGGGGTAACTCACCTGTACGGGGAATTAGAGCATGGGTATAGGGGTCAGATTTCCCGTTCTCTTGAGAATGGGAAATTAATCTATTTCTAAACCCTTTTCTTCTGGTCTCCCTGGATTCTCTTACGGTGGCTATCTTGTGTGGTTGTCCTTTTGGCTCCGTCATTTCAAATATAATGATCGTTTTAAATATATCATAACACTCTTTATACACAACAAACATATTATAGGAGAGGTGTGAAATAATATGTAAGGCTACATTTTATATAATTATTTGGAAAATTAAAACGTGTAAAATAAACAGCTTTGCCTTATATGAGACTGAAAAGTTGAATCAGGAAACCTACACCAGTAAAATGAAGCCAGGCGTGAAACACTGATTTATATTTATGATTTTGTTGACATGTGATAGGTTGGAATAATATGCAAAATAGAGTTATTTTGGATAAAAGGAACGAATCACTAACATGACCAAACACAAATGTGTTAGAAAGAGAAAAGAATAATACGTGAAAAGATATAAGCCAAGATAAATGTAGAAGCCCACAATATATATGTTGAAAAATCATATTAGTGATCATAGTCACCATAGTAGTGACCTGGTACCCTTTAACCTATCTGCGGCGAGACTCTGATTCGTTAAACGTCCTGTGGGGCGAAGGTATTCCATTAATTTCTGACGAAAATCGTCATTATCCAATAAAAATCGTTATTACTTATTCATGTGCGCCTATTCTATGTTTAATATGAAGATAGTTACATGTTACAACAATAAAACAAGTGGGAATAGTATTTGGGGGGTGACAAACATGAAATATTGCCGAGTGGTTCATTCATGGAGTTGACAGAGAGCGAGAGCACACCCTCCCTCCACGAGCTCTAGAGCGAGACTGGAGGTGTGCGGGCTACTCTCTCTCTCCTTCCTCCACACACCTCCCTTTCCACCTTGGAACCGGGTGGGGAGTTTTGGCGCCATAAATAAACTGATGATCACAGGAATAAGAAAAAATAGGTGATACTTGAGGGGGGAAGGGGGGAATTTGGACACATGTGTAGGAGTGATACGATGTATGGAGAGGAATTATCTCGCATATTTACACATTCCTTTGTTTTGAGTAACAGTGGGATTTTTGAAAAACTTTGTTTAGGCCATGGCTCATAATTATGAGGACGCTCGCCCTCCTAGGATTCAGACTCAAATGAGGATGCTCGCCATTTATGGTTTAATGCCACAGCTGCTACATTTGCCACCGCCAATAACGTGTAAAGTCAGAAACTGGCAGAGCCCTGGAAATGTACTTGCTTTCTATGTAGTAGTGCAAAGCATGCGTCTTTCAAGTGCAACAAGTACCCTAGTAATGAGTCAGAGGTAACGAAAGCAAAAACTCCTAAAGTTAAGTCAAGGATCCCTCTCCAAGGATTATGTGGGGTGGGGTTGTATAAATGCAAAATTAAATTCCTAGATAATATTGTAATGACAAGCACTTATGCCCCAAGCTAGAGAGGTGGCGAATAATAACATAATGTCATGGCACCTGAACCTGCACCTACCTTTACAACGTTTTCTGTAGTGCCAGCGCGAGAGATAGTAGTTTTACCCACATCATGGTGCCAGTTAATGTAGGTCAATGATACTGTCAAATTCGTGCTTTGCTAGATCAGTGTTCTCAGCGCACTTCTGTACTGCAGTCCTCTCTACCGTCAGTGCATTATGTTGCTGCGGGGGTTTACGGTAGCCAAGCACAAACAACGTGTATGAGATAGTCACAAGGATAGGGATAGGACCTCCTCATTTTAGGCAGTAGTGGCAGTAACTTTATCAAAATACAGGGTTTCCAAGGGCATCAAGGGTATAGTTAATTGATTGCAAGAATCAACAATTTGGGTAACATATTCATTTGTAGGCAGCAACGGCAAACTAAACTTCAGCGCTGATTACCACTATGTTTTTGTGCAATCAGGATATAAAGGGAGGATAATTTTAGTGTTTGTTTATGCGATTATTGGGTCATATAAGGATCAGTTAGCAAGTACTATGGTGAAGTCGTGACGGTGTTGATGGTCATAGTCAACTCAATAACTGAGTATATACAGACAGAGTGAAACATAGCGTTATGACGTAAACAAATTGTTGGACATGGACAACCTAGGCATATTACCAGCGGAAGCTAGAGATACATTGAGGTTGTACGATGAAGCTTATTTGTACATATTGCAGTCTGGAGTAAGCATATTATTTAAATGGCACTTCTAGATTGTCTTAAACTAAAATAGTCTTCTTCACCTTATTGTGGTGGCAGTGTGTCGAAACTCAGAAGTTGTAGATAGTACGTAATAGTATCTACAACTAGGTTATTATTATTTTGGTGGTTGTTGATCTAAAATTATTAAATATCGTAGTCAACAACTCATAAACATGGGTAGGCAGGGTTGAAGAGCAAATGTAGTTGATTATTATATCTGTTCCTGTTTATAATGCATTTTCTATGGGTTTCGCAATTATCTATGCCTATTCAAAGATTTATTATCTGTTTAATTGTTGCTGATTTGTTCTATACTTACCTGTATATTTTATTATTAAACACGTTACATTATGTGGTATATATTTAGAAGTGTACGGTTCCGTTAGACATCAAACTTACGTTTTTCTGGTGGTTATTTGCTTAGTATGATTCTTACAAGACACTTATAAAATGCATCCATATTTTATTATGTGATGGGTTACTTTTATATATTTATTGACATTGTTTCATATGTTACCGGTATCATTTATTGACGCAGACACGTACATTAATATGACGTCTGTATTCATGTTTGCGCAGGAAATACACGTATGTTTTCGTATGCTATCGTTCAAGTGTCCACACAAATATCGCATCGTATTATCCTCTATATCAATGGTTAGCTCAGTAGGGTCTAAGGACAGCAACACATACTGTAGTTAGACTGTAGGGCTATGGTTATGTATAAATATATAGGCCTATAACAATACAATTATACCTAAAAATATATATGAATTATATATACTGTATGCTCGTCTTCTTAGAAGTACTTAGAGTCCTTCACCATCGCTTGTTTCATTATCAAAATTATAGAATTGTAGTCACTAGTTTTCACATGGCTACATCTGCCCTAATAAAACAAAACCTTCCACAAAGTAAACAAGCCTAACATAGCTTACCCTAGTATATAGCCTACTGTGACTTTTTATTTACTCGCTTGTTGCATAAAGACTTTGAAGGCCTGGATTCCGTGCGTGGCGTTTAGGTACCCTGCACATAGTGTTCTACCTATGCTTGGAGAATGTGGCATTATTCCAGTTTAGTAGGCCTTTCAAATCAATTAGTACATTGTAATGTATATTAGTATCATAATACAAAAAATCTTGGTAGTGTTTTAGTTACAAATAATAGCAATTGTCCTCTGAAATTATAGTTCTAAGAATGATTCATTGTGTTACTGTTTAAACCACGGGAGGAAAGACTTATTCAAAACTTACTTTATATAGTAAGTATTGTATGTTGTTAGTGCGAAGTTGGTTGGGTATAAATACATATCCAGTAATCCCTCATTCTGTTCCTCTTGCGCTAGTGTCTTTCCCCTCTCTTTTCACCTTTGTTTATCAGCTTTGCTTCTCATCATATACTTTCCTATTTTTTTGTTCTATGTGAGTGAAGGAGACAAAAGGCAGACCTGCCTGTAGCGAGTGCCTCCCCCAGAGTTAAAAGAGTGACAGGGCCAAAATCAAGGGGCGTTCGAGCCAAAATGCCTGGACACATAGAGTTTAAGCAATTAAAGTCATAGGAAGAGGGAAAGACTGATTCTGGGAGAGAGTTCCAGAGCTCAATAGTTGAATAGAAGAATGACAGAATAGCGTTTCACTCTTGGATTGGCGAGCGGCACAGAGTAGGGGTGGGATTGTGTTGCAAGACGGGTACTACGTACCCTACGTAGAGGAGGTGGTATACACTGGGAAAGCTCTGAGGAGCACTGATTATTGTAGTAGCGATAGAATAGCGAGAGATATGCAATATTGCGGCGAAGATAGAGAGATTGCACAGAGTTGGTGAGTGGACGGGAGTTAATGATACGTAAGGCTTTCCTTTCTACTTTGTCTAGGAGTGCGGTGTGAGAGGATCCTTCCCACACATGTGAACAATGCTCAATACAAGGATGCATTGTGCCCCTGTACAGAGCCAGAAGCTGCGCAGGGGTAAAGAACCCCTCGAGGCGGTTGAGCACACCCAGCTTCTGGTAGGCTGCCTTAGCAACACTGGTAATAGGTCCTTCCAAGTGAGAGTAGAAGAAAAGGAAACTCCAAGAATATTGAGAGAAGATGAAGGATTAACTTTTGAATTGTTGAAGTGTAAGTGATAGTTCTCTGGAAGTTCCGAACGGGTAGTAAGATGGAGAAATTGGGTTTGGGAATCATTAAAGGTAACAAGGTTTTCTTTGCCCCATTTGGAAATAGTAGTTAGATCAGAAGATAAGTGTTGCATGGCTTCATTACATTTGTTTTTGAGGGATTGCTGGCTGGGGCGTTCTGGAAAACTAATTGAGTAGTGTAAGGTAGAGTCATCTGCGTATGAATGGATGGGACTAGAGGTACAGTTGAGAATATCATTTATGAAAATTAGAAAGAGAATGGGAGATAGGATAGAGCCCTGAGGAACACCGGAGTAAATAGGATGAGGAAGTGAGCGATGGCCATCCACAATCGCAGCTATGGAACGGCCAGAAAGGAAATTAGAGACAAAGGCACTGATGGAAGGATAGAAACCGAAGGTGGGTAGTTTAGAAATTAAAGATTTGTGCCAGACTCTATCGAAGGCCTTCAATATGTCTAGTGCAATAGAAAAGGTCTCACCGATGTCCCGAAAGGAGGATGACTAAGAGTTAGTAAGATGTGAAAGAAGATCACCATTAGAGCGACCCTTAACCTTCCCACCCGGGCAGCATTTTAAAATGACACCGCGGCAGATGGGCAGGAGCCCGGGTGTCCCCTTGAAATCCGTAAACTTGAAAGCCTATTAACCCTCTCCGACATATTACGCGATTTTGAGCCTATTAGGGATACTTTAAAGCCTTTGTTACCATCAGGGGTATTTATAAACCTTTAGTTTAGTTACTTCAACCTCTGCAGTTGTCTTTGAGTTAGCTGTGGGCAGAAAACTAATTTTGGAGAGGTAATTATATGAGTGAGAGAACTCTATTTCTTATTGCTAATCTGGCAACCTTTGCGTCATATGTGCGTGAAAGGGTTAAGCGTGTTTTGAAAGCCGTGCGTCCGACATATGTAAACAAAGCCTGTCTTTGCGACACCGCACGTCCGAAAACAAGAAGAAGAGTCGGAGTTTGTTATTGTGTTGTCTGCTAGAACAGATTTAGTGTTGAAAAGTGTCTGATATTGCTAACATTACATTGAACTCTCTCCATGGAAATCGTCATCACAACTGAACCAGTTGACCTAGAGAGCTCTACTCAATGCCAGTCTACAGATACGAAACACAGAGATGCGTGGGAATTCTCTCGCAGTTAAAATAACAAAGATACGGGTTGCCTATTAAAGACGTTTTTTGGCCAGATCGTCCGGATCTCAATACTGTCATTAGGAAGGCGAGCCCGGGCGGGAAGGGTTAAGGAAGCCATACTGGCGATCTGAGAGTAGATTATGAGAAGAGAAATGCTTAAGAAATTTGGATGCAAGAATAGTTTCAAAAAATTTAGAGATACAAGAGATGAGAGCAATTGGATGATAGTTGGAGGGTTGAGAGTGGTCACCCTTCTTTGGGACAGGTTGAATGAGAGCAAACTTACATCAAGAAGGGAAGATGTTAGAGGAGAGACAGAGACGTCAGCACGGAAACACAGTTTCTGAGTATAAAAGGAGGAACACTGTCTGGACCGTATGCCTTCTTAGAATTAAGCCCAGAGAGGGTAGAAAGTACATCTTTAGAAGAAATTGAGGATATTAGGCATAAGTAGGAGAGACGGGGGTGGAGAGGGAGGAATAGCACCAGAATCATCAAAAGTGGAGTTTCTAGCAACATTTTTAGCTAAAAGTTCAGCTTTGTCAGAGGAAGAAGTGATGGTTGTGCCATCAGAGTGGAAAAGGGAAAGGAAAGACGAGGAAGAAAAATTGTTGGAGAGATTTTTGGCTAGATGCCAGAAACCTTGGGAAGAGCTAGAGTTCGATAGTTACTGCCTCTTGGCTTTCATGTTCGTTTCCTTTCGTTTTCACACTATTACCTCTCTATGGATAAAACCACGAGCAGAAGGTTGAACAGTAAAATAAAGAAATATATACATAATATGGAGGTGATATTGTTAAGGTATTACATACATTATTCAAGGCTACCAACATAATTACTAGTCTTTCACTACCAGAATACGACTCTATAAATATTTTCCAGTGGCCATGATTATAATTTCCAATGTAAATATAACATACCTAGATACCGTATGATTTGTGATGTAAGGGTACTTGAGGAATTTGGTGAAAATAGAAAATACATCTACTGTATAGTGATATGTCTGCCTGTTGTTGTTAGTCATGGTAAAGTGTTTAGCTTGGTCGTCTATGGTTCTCTATATACTGTATAGTGGTATGGCTGCCCGTTGTTGTTGGTTATGGTAAAGTGTTAAGCTTGGTCGTCTATGGTTCTCTATATACTGTATAGTGGTATGTCTGCCCGTTGTTGTTGGTTACGGTAAAGTGTTTAGCTTGGTCGTCTATGGTTCTCTATATACTGTATAGTGGTATGTCTGCCTGTTGTTGTTGGTTACGGTAAAGTGTTAAGCTTGGTCGTCTATGGTTCTCTATATACTGTATAGTGATATGTCTGCCCGTTGTTGTTGGTTATGGTAAAGTGTTAAGCTTGGTCGTCTATGGTTCTCTATACACTGTATAGTGATATGTCTGCCCGTTGTTGTTGGTTACGGTAAAGTGTTTAGCTTGGTCGTCTATGGTTCTCTATATACTGTATAGTGGTATGTCTGCCTGTTGTTGTTGGTTACGGTAAAGTGTTTAGCTTGGTCGTCTATGGTTCTCTATATACTGTATAGTGGTATGTCTGCCTGTTGTTGTTGGTTACGGTAAAGTGTTAAGCTTGGTCGTCTATGGTTCTCTATATACTGTATAGTGGTATGTCTGCCCGTTGATGTTGGTTACGGTAAAGTGTTTAGCTTGGTCGTCTATGGTTCTCTATATACTGTATAGTGGTATGTCTGCCTGTTGTTGTTGGTTACGGTAAAGTTTTTAGCTTGGTCGTCTATGGTTCTCTATATACTGTATAGTGGTATGTCTGCCTGTTGTTGTTGGTTACGGTAAAGTTTTTAGCTTGGTCGTCTATGGTTCTCTATATACTGTATAGTGGTATGTCTCTCCGTTGTTGTTGGTTACGGTAAAGTGTTAAGCTTGGTCGTCTATGTTATCCAGTCTATGATATTAACATAATCTCTCTTTTATACCACTATCATACCTTTCTTCATTGTTATCCTGATCCAACAATCTTGACTTATAAACATAATTACTCTTCTGTCAGTCCTTCTATAAACTTCCTATTCACGTTATTGGTTGTATATTATAATAATTATCTTCTGGCTCTTTATTGAATAGAGTTGACAGTTGGCCGTGTATAGAAGAATGTTGATATATCTAACACAATAGCAAAGGTCTCTCCAGAGTACTCAAATTAGCAGGAGCACAAATTGGAAAGATATAACAAAAGATCGTCAGTAGATCACCCTTTTGCGAAACTCGTTTATACATTAAGAAACAAGATTGTCAGAAGCAAGATGCTAAACAAACTTGGTATGACAAATATATACAGGTTGTGTAGTGTAAATATTGTAGGCACAATCACTACGTTTGATTTTTTCAAAAAAGCTATAGCATATACATTAATGTAAATATTTTGATTGCACACACCTTCTTACTAAAACTGAAGCTGAGGTTTTGCAAGTGCTACTACTTCACTTCATTCTTAATATATTCCCAAAATTGGCATTTCAGACCAGAGCTACCATAACTGTAATGTTCCTATAGACTCGGAGTAACAGATACTTATTGGATCCCAGCCAAGGCGGACATATTTAGTGGGTGTTGTACTTAATACCGTGTTTCACATGCTCGTACCAAGTCGGGGGACACCTCGACCACGTATACAGACTAATAACACACACAACAAAGCCAATCCAACAGCTGTATTGTAGACAGGTTTATTATAACCTATCGTCATGCAAATTTTCCTGGGTTCCTTTGTTTACTCTAAAACCCGTTATTTTTACTTTTATATCTTGTGTAGTCCTTACTTTTCATGTTCTTGCGTATATAATTATACTTCCTCGTTTCATATATTTATTATACAAGCCCCTTCTTTTCCTTACTATTTTCTATAGAATCTTATATTTTCACTTATATATCTCATGCCGTCCTTAGCTCTCATGTTCTATGACATACAATAATAACTCCCTCGTTGCATACATTTATTTATTCTACAAGCCTCTCCCTATGCTTACTAGTTGATATATATATTAACTTTAATTTTCAGTACCGCACATAGTTTTTATCAATTATATTTTAGTCACTGCGTTATATATTGTTCCATCCTATTTTCACTTTGATGTTCCCTCTTCTTACACAGTTGCCTATGTACACACATTAACCTTAATGTATTTAATTTTGTCTTTGTACTGTCTTCTGCACTGTTATTGCTACAAACTTAATATGCATATATGTATATCAAATTCTCATGTATCTTGTGTTTATTGATGATATCATAATGCGTATATTGATCATGCCTATATCTAAATTGTCTCCACCCCTGCCGTACTATTAGCCACAAAGACAATATTCTGAGTTAATTTGTTCCTCCAGGATATATGACTTCCCCTCCAGTGGCTGTCCCTCTAGACGTGAGAGCTGTGGTCCTCCACTGTTTACTTCTACCTCTCCTCTCCTATCCTTCTCTTCCCTTACATATTACACTCTGTTATCCTTGTACTCTATCTTCCCGAACATACTACACTCTTTGATCCTCCTCTGTTTACTTCTACCTCTCCTCTCCTATCCTTCTCTTCCCTTACATATTGTACTCCGTTATCTTTCTTCTCTCTCTTCCCTAACATACTACACTCATTCTTCCTCCTCTGTTTACTACTCCCTCTCCTTCTCTTCCCTTAAGCCGCTGTCACACGATCGATTTTTCCGTCAATTTTCCATGAGCAAGTTTTTCCTCGTTATATTTAGGGACTTTATTGCACTGGTATCGGTAACTAGACTGAAGGTAGATTATGTTAGGCTACTGAATTCTGATAAAGTGTAATATTTGAATCTGCCAGACCATAATTGCCCGTAAAAATTGCTCGAAAAACGGCTCGTGTGACTCCAGCTTTACATATTACACTCCGTTATCCTTCTTTTCTCTTCCCTAACATACCTACACTCTTTGAGTCTTCTCCCATTCCTCTCTTTAACCCCCCCCCCCCCCTTCTCCTCTTATCCTCGTATTTATTACACCCCTTGGTTCTCCTCCCTCATTCTCTCATCACCTCCTTCCTGACATACTACACTTCTTAGTTCTGGACACCTACCAGACTTTTACCAATATGTTCTCATTATCACAGCTTATTTCCAGCAATTGTTCATTACATTATAGGTCTCAGCATGTTACATCTTATAGTGTAAACATGCATTAAGTCGTGCTCTTCCTCTTGCTTCTTAGCACACATAACGTTTCTTACTTTATTATAGCTTCAATGTTTGCATCTAAGTACATAAATTATTCATTCCCTCCAATTGTTTTCTGTTTCAGTTCTTACGTATACGAATCATAAGGGTAGTAAAACTCTTGTTGATATCCGGCTTTTGTAATTATCTGTTAGATAATTGTGTGTGTGTAGGGGGTGGGGGGGAGACTTGTTACAGGCATATTTGCTTTGTTTCATTCATGTGCATAGGAATATTGTGTGTGTATATATATATATACATATATATATATATATATATATATATATATATATATATATATATATATATATATATAAATATATACCTTGGTTCCCAATTATCGTGTTCTATTAATTATATTCATGCTATCATTACACACACTGCCATACGTTTCATATTGAACATCAAACGATAGCTTTATCTGTAGCTGGGGCATCACAAAAATAGCCTTTCAATTACGGGAGAGCTCCATGAACACGCGCAGCTACAACTTTATGAATATGTTATAGTTCTGCATCCACATATGTACTGAATATTGGAAAACTGATGCATGCAGCTGAAATACAATTAGTTTAATATCCGTCATCCTCGGTTTAAGAGTGTTTTAATTTATTTAATGTAATTCGTCCGCAGTTTGGATTATTTTATGATCGGATGAGTAAAGCTGGTGCCATGCCAGAAAGTTCAGTGGTGGGTTGTATTGAAGTCTGGGGAAGAGGTACGAGGAGATTTGTTTTTATTTTGTTCTTATTAACTTATGCAATAGTATGTAACGTTTATTTATAAGCTCAGATATGATAGAAGGAAATAACAAATAACAACAATAAAACCCTAAAATATAATAAATAAACTATCTAACCTCGAATGTTCATCCTCCGAGTATATCTGTAGTGTGTGTAATTACATCTATTAAGCCAATAAGTCCCGCCCTTGTTTGATATCCACATTGATCAACACAATAAAGGTTTGATTGAACGCAAGTCACTTACAGTTTGGAACCTTATTATTGGGTAGCCAGTGAGTGTGTTTGTCCCCAGAGTGTTTGGTACTACCTATCACGATAAACTACATGGTGTTATAAAGCTAAACACCCAAGAACATATTTTCCACATTATTATTTCTTTAAATAGAAAATGTCTGACCAAATCATTATGATAATACTGCACTAATACATGGCAACACTTGGCATGCAACATGTGACATGTAAAATGTGTTATCATAATAACATGCATTGCTAAGCTGCCAATATCTAGAAGCTTTGTTGAAAGTATTGGGTCTTGATAGAGCTTCATGCTACTACAAAGCCACATCCACAGGTTGAAGCACACACATAAACGAATACAAAATATTATATTATTCATATATAACTTAATAATTAATATAGTTACTGTTCCCAGAATTACAATAGCGAACCGCCGTTTGAGAAAAAAACAAACTTCTCAATAGGAACAACAGGAACAACAAAGATCTGTAGTCTTCACCGTAGGGTAGATAATTTTAATGTAGATTCTAATAATTCTCATTTCCTGTTAAATTAGTAGCTTATCAACAACCTTTCCTACTTGCACCCATTCCATCTTGCCACCAAGTACAATCGTGGGCCATACTAGCACCCCCCACGTATTGGTTTTTGGATCGAACCCAAGCGAACCCAACCCAATACTGTTTATTATATCCCGGATGGTTCAGAATATAATGATAAAATAAATGATTGTATGGTTGTTATGACTCACAACTGTAACTCATTATTGGTCACATTCATTGTTCTTTTACTCACCTCAGCCTTTCTATCCTTCCTCCATCACTATTCATCAAGAACGAGGACCACATCCAGGATAATAAAACAATATATACATTATAACAAAAGTGTCATGTTTCAACACTACTGTCGCAGGAACATGATATACACAAGTTTACAATAGTTTACAATAGCTGCGTCCATAACATTGTTGTATGGTTTTATTGTTATTATAAAATCATAATGCTTAAGTAATTTAGTCAATATTTATTTAAATTATAGGCGGGTTGCTAGCATTACATTTAACTGCTACTTTATTTGTTATGATTCTAACCATTTAATTGATTTAATCTACAG
>CM064502.1:44300583-44347699 GCA_032716605.1 Paralithodes platypus
ACCTCTTCGGCAAATTAAGCGATTGTTCGGCGGTGACCTCGGCGAGATAATCAATTTTTTTTTTGCATATATTTCATGGCACAAATTCATGCGATGAATGAACGATTCCTCGCCGATCAGGTGGATGACATAAGAAGGCGACTGTGATAGGAAAATACAAGTGGAGGCAGAAATAGTATTTGCATATTAAAGATGTAAGATACCAGTGAAAATCAGCTATTAATCTGACAATGGTTGGAGGCATGCATACAAGAATGGTGAGCTGAGCATATTTAGTTGTTAATGGTGGTATGATTGGCAACCAGTTGAGTCAAGGTTTGAGTCCGAAGAGAGGCTTCTGGTATAATGTCACAGGCCACCAACTACTTGTATAAAATAGTGTGTGTACCTTATGCATGATTGGGCACAGTTAAATTTGCGTGCTACACCCAAATGGTGTCGGAATGTAGGTAACGTGTTTTGTATATGCAGGTTGCGGTGGGGGGGATTGTTACTCCTGAGTCATATGAGATAAATAATTATATTCAGTGTTACCAATGCTGGGAAACTCTGGGTACCATCTCTGGGTCTGGCTTTTAGTCTATGGGATGGATACAACAGTATTAGCATTAGGATTACTATAATTGATGGCACCCGTGTATAATATGAAATGGGTTATGTGTGTCAGTATTCCCTGTTTATTGTATAGTCAGCTAACTACTTCCAAACGCTGATTTATTTAATATATCCGTATCATTACATCCATATAAAAACATTACATTAAGCATCTTTTTTCTCAAAATCTACTCTCAGATCGCCAGTATGGCTTCCTTAACCCGTATAGCCCCAGCGACGCGTCTGACGCGTCGGCGATGTATGTAACGCACAGCCCCAGAGACGCACCTGGCGCGTCGCCCTAATTGCGCCGACCGTAACCTCAGGTGTAGCCACTCAAGAGGGTTCAGATTTGTATGGGAACTGTGTACGTATCCCACGCAACCGTGCCGATGGTTGAAAACTCTCAAAGTCCACGTGCGTGCGCGCGAGCGCGCAATAACCTGTTTCTTTGGGATAATTGCCTTCAATTTTTTACTCTTGTAAAATCCGTTTTCGGGGGCTCTGTAGGACCATTGTTTAAGCTTTTTGAGCGGTTTTTCGTGGTTTTTCCTTCATTCCTAACCCATTCGCTATTGTTTCTGGAATAAAACAATTTTTTGAAAACCGGCCGGGTTCTGGTGCGCAAACATTACAAAACTAGCCGGGGCTCCACGGGTTAAGGGTTGTTCTACTGGTGATCTTCTTTCATATCTTACTAACTCTTGGTAAACCTCCTTTCGGTGAGACCTTTTCTATTGCACTAGACATATCGAAGTCCTTCGATAGAATCTGCCACAAATCTTTAATTTCTAAACTACGCTCCTTCGGTTTCTATCCCTCCATCTGTGCCTTTGTCTCTAATGTCCACAGTGCGTCCTTATATTGAATATTGTTCACATACAGTATGTGGGGAGGATCCTCTCACACTGCACACGTAGACAAAGTAGAAAGGAAGGCCTTTTGTATCATTAACTCCCGTCCACTCACCAACTCTCTACAATCTCTCTCTCACCGCTGCAATGTTGCATCTCTCTCGCTATTCTATCGCTACTATAATAATCAGTGTTCCTCAGAGCTTTCCCAGTGCATACCACCTCCTATACGTAGGGCACGTGGTACCCGTCTTGCAACTCAATCCCACCCCTACTCTGTGCAACTCTCCAACCCAAGAGTGAAACGTTACTCTCAAACTTTCTTCTACTCAATAGTTGAGCTTTGGAACTCTCTCTCAGAATCAATCTTTCCCTCTTCCTATGACTTAAATTGCTTCAAACTCTGAGTGTCCAGGCATTTTGGCTCGAACATTCCTTGATTTTGGCCCTGTCACTATTTCAACTCTTGGGAAGCACTCGCTACAGGCAGTTCTGCCTTTTGCCTGCCTAACTCACATGGAAAAAAAAAAAAAAAAACGGTACATTCAAAATACACAAACATAATAGTAAAAAAAAAAAAAAAAACGGTGAAAATCAATTATTGTATGTCCCCTACCAGCATTCATACCATGGGTAACTAATAGCCATTCATACACCAATATCCATCAATATATCGCTTAAAGTTGCCTCAAATACCGGAGTGTTAATTACGTAATCATTCTAATATTTCCCCTCATTCATCCTCATGGCTGTTCACGATGTTCACTGGATGTTTCGCTCCACATTCCACGAAGAAGTAATTGGCTGTAAATCATAAATACTTCTCGTTTCCAGCCATCTGCTTCACTTAAACAATTTCATCACTATCAGCCAAGGGCCAATCTCAATAACCCACTGAGCACCAGCTAATAAATAATACAAACACACTGTAGGACCAGCGGATTTTCGTTTAATCTTCCTAAAACAGCTTAAATAGGTGAGAAATGAAGACAAAAAAACACTCACCTGGGTCATTTGGGGGTCTTAAGGGGGGGGGGGGGGGCCTCAACCATCAGCTGGTGCCCGGCTCTCTTCAAACATCCCACGCTGGCACACCACAGTTGGGCAAGGCAGCATGGCAGATGTACGATGCGTCCAGTTTTCGAGTGACGGTGTATTTACACCACCCGAGCATCATGTATACCTTCATAGTTCATATATTAGTATTATGTATCACAATGTCCTTGTAAGTGAAGTTACAGTGTGATAAGTGCATAGATTCAAGTTTTGTAAATGTCGACGAGTGGCAAGCCCCGCGCGCGTCCTGGTTACCATGGCGACCGGCGGCCATCTTGGCCCATAATGCACGCACGTACACAAGGCCAGCTGACTGACACCCGACTCCCCTCCACTCACTTCACTCACTTTCACTTTTATTATGCCTCTCTCACGCACTCTGTTCATTGATTTTATACTTTATTGTATGTTTTATAGTTAGAATAGGAGTGTTACACATTGTTTTAGGCACTTTTGACTTAGAAATATGGGTTTTGACATTTTATTTGTAGTGGGGAGAGTGTGGGAGGTGGTGGTGAAGGCAGGCGTGGGGGAAGACAACGTACGCGGCACTTGTCAATATGACACACTTTCAGCTTGTCTCTTCTGACCCCTACGATGGCTTGGCGGAATTTTGAGGAATCCCATGGGGTATGGGTACATCCTACTCCTCCTCTTCCCCACTTGGTGGGGAGTCAACTATGTCATGGGGAGCAGTAGGGGAGCGATACACACCCTCTTCCCTTTGTTCCAACATCGCAAGGCGACAAGGTAGGTCAGACACTCGTGATGTCAACAGGACAACTGTCTTCCTCTCTCCTTCCTCGCGTCGCTCTCCCCACTCCCCACCGCGGCTGAACTTGGGGGTTGCCAAGCATTGCCACTGTTCGGCAACATCATAAGGTATATCCCATACAAATTTGAACCCTCTAGCTACCATAAGACAAGAGTAAATAAGCTCGAAAGTGGCGGTGAGATAAGTGGGTAAACTGGTTTCCCCCATCCGCCCGTACCCACCCGTGTGGCTATACTTGGGGTTTGCCAAGTACCGCCACTGTTCGGCAACATCATAAGGTATATCCCATACAAATTGGAATCCTCTAGCTACCATAGGACAAGAGTAAATAAGCTCGAAAATGGCGGTGAGATAAGTGGGTAAACTGGCTTTCCCCATCCGCCCGTACCCACCCATGCAGCTGCACTTTTGGGTTGCCAAGTACCGCCACTGTTCGGCAACATCAGAAGGTATATCCCATACAAATTGGAATCCTCTAGCTACCATAGGACAAGAGTAAATAAGCTCGAAAATGGCGGTGAGATAAGTGGGTAAACTGGCTTTCCCCATCCGCCCGTACCCACCCATGCAGCTGCACTTTATGGGTTGCCAAGTACCGCCACTGTTCGGCAACATCAGAAGGTATATCCCATACCAATTGGAATCCTCTAGCTACCATAGGACAGGAGTAAATAATGTCGATAGTGCCGACGCACCCTATGCGGCTCTGGGGTTTAGCGTTACATACATTGCCGACGCATACACTGCGGCTCTGGGGTCCAGTGGGTTAAGGGGAGTAAGGCGTCCGGCAATAGATAGATAAGCCAAGGGATAGCAGTATTGGCCTGTTGAGCAGTTGAGCTATTCCTGTTGATTACAATAATGATACACACAGACCCTCTTTCCCCTGATATGAGTCAGAATCCCTGAGCTCCCCTGAGGAGTTCGGATGAGTCTCCTCCTCCACTCTTTCCCTATGGGGTGATGGCACTCCCCGTGATATAGGGTTGTCTCTGGTGTTCTTGGGTTTGTTCTTCCCTACCAGACTCTAGTTCAGTAGTATTCCCCCTGGTATCTGAAAGGGGTGTTTCCGGGTGGATGGGACTCAATAGCCTTGGCGGGCAACCCATCTATCTATCAATCTATTGCATGACGCCATGATCCCCGAAGGGGTGGCCACAAGCGAACCGCCCCCATGCACCTCTGTCCCCAGTCAGTCGACGCCCCTCCTCCCAACCAGCACCGCCTTCATTCATATACTTCCTCACTCCATCCTTCCAACTCTCCTTCGGTCTACCTCTCACTCTCTGTCCTTCCACCTCACTCTCGTACACCTTCTTAGTCATTTTCTCGCTTCCCATATGTTCCATATGGTCGAACCATCTCAAGTTGTTCCTTGTCACACTTTCCAGCACATATACCTCCACACCACACCTCCTTCTTACTTCCTCATTTGTCTGTCTATCCCTCCATGTACCTCCGCACGCACTTCTCAAGTAACTCATTTTCACCGCTCTCACTCTTGGTCTGCGTCTCTTCCAGAATGTCCATGCTTCGCTTCCGTAAGTTAGTGTCGGGATTACCACACTGTTATGCAAGGACTTCTTCACTTCCATACTGACCACCCTATTTCTTGTTACTGCTTTCAACGTTCCTACAACACTCTTCCCCTGTTGCACCCTCTCCCGCACTTCTTCATCCATAGTCCCATCTTTACTCAACACACTGCCCAGATACTTAAAAGAGCTGACGATCTCCATAGCCTGACCGTTCAACTTCACCTCACACTCTGTGACTTCACCCCTTTCGTAGACCATAACCTTGCTCTTCCCCGCATTTACCTTCAAATTCTGTTTTTCGCACACTGTTCCAAACTCATTTACCAGACCCTGCAACTCCCATTCATTATCGCTCATCAGAACTGATCATCCGCAAACAGCAGTATAGGCAGCTTCCTCTCATTTCCCTCCCTTTTCAGCGATACACCAACATCCACTGCTCTTCCTAGTATTTCTTTCATGACTCCATCCATATATACAGTAAACAACCACGGGGACATCACACACGCCTGTTTCAACCCAACACTCAGGTCAAATAACTCGCTCTGCTCATTCTCCACACGTACTGCCACCTTTGCACCCTCATACATGCTCTTCACTGCTTTCAGCAACTTGCCATCTACTCCGTATATTCTAAGTACTTTCCACATGCCTTCTCTATCCACTCTGTCATAGGCCTTCTCCAAGTCCATAAAGGCAACATACACCTTTTGTTGCTTCTCCAGATATTTCTCCACAACACAATTCAGGGTAAAAATATGATCTACACATCCTCTTCCCTTCCTAAAACCTCTCTGCTCGTCGGCTATCCATTTCTCCATCCATTCTCACTCATACTCTCTCAATCACTACCCTACTGTACACCTTCCCTACTATGCTTAAAAGACATATTCCTTGGTGGTTACCACTCACTCCTCTTTCCACTTTGCCCTTATATAGGGGGACTATTATGCCAGGCTTCCAGTCATTGGGTGCATTCCCCTTCTCCCATGCTAGTTTGCACATTTCCCATACCCATTCGATCACTATCTCACCACCATACCTCAACAGTTCCACACACACTCCATCTGGTCCTGGTGCTTTCACCAACTTCACTCTTTTCATAGCTTCCCACACTTCTGACCTCCTGATCCCCACCTCCTCCTCCACTACTTCTCCTCTTCTCTCTCCCATACCATATCCAACTATGTTTGCTGGCTCTTCATTCCTTACATTTAGCAACTCATTGAAGTACTCCCTCCATCTTTCGACTCTCTCTTGCTTCTCGGCTAGCATTCTCCCATTCTTATCTTTCACACCCTTACTGTTTCCCTTGCTACCTTCCCTAACTTTCTTGACTTCTTTCCCGAACAGTTTCTAACACTCTCTCCATTTTACACTCAGATTCCTTCCAAATTCCTCATCTACTCTTCTCTTACTTTCCTTCACTACTCTCTTCACCACGCTCTTTCTCTCCACGTACCTCGCTCGTTTCTGCCTCTCCAAATCTTCAATCCCTCTACTACCCAACCACTCTCTATACACTTTCTTCTTTTCTTCCAGAGCTATTTTTACCTCTTCTGTCCACCATGCTGTACCTTTCACTCCCCTCCCTCTTCTCTTCACTCCACATACCTCCTCACATGCTGTACAGATATCTTCCTTAAACACCTTGCTTATTTCCTCCACTTCCTCCATATCTTCCAGGTCGAACCCACCTAGTCGTCTTTCTACTGCTCTCCTGTACTCTTCCCTGATTTCCTCCTCCTGTAGCCTCTCCACCCTCCTCACCATTCCACCTTCCTCTCGCCTCTCTCCAGCTCTCCTCACCCACTTCTTTTGTATCCTAACCTTAGCTACTACTACATAATGATCTGACAGACCCCCTCCAATACCCCTATACACCCTAGCATCCATCACAGATTTCTTCATTCTTTCATCCACACATAATTATATAATCAATCAGTGACTTTCGTTCCACCACGCCACCACATTCAACACGCCTCCACATTCAACCAGAACTCCGCTTTCTCTCTTACAAATTTATCCTCTGTCGGAGAATACACACACACAATCACCCACATTTGTATTCCTACTTTCTTTCTGACCCACACAATCCTTGAACCCACAGACCCATATTCGCTTACACACTCCTTCCATTTGTTACTTACAAACAAACACGCACCTTCTCTCGCTGCTCCCTCACTCACTCCAGCACACACACCCATTCCACACTCCCACTCTCTCACATCTGTACCCTTCCATTTGGTCTCCGTCATTCCACATACATCCAGCCTGGCATTCACTAACACTTCCAGTACCTCTCTCTCTTTTGTGCCATCATTCATGCCACTCACGTTCCATGTACCTATTCTCAGAATGTCTGTAAGCTTGTCCATAGTCGGTCGGGGTTCGTCAACACAGGGTCCGTCCGCATCCGAGGCTGCTTGTTCGTTTATCGTTGCTACGTATTTTTTTCCGGGTGGGGGTCGCAAGCCCACCGACCCAACCTCTTTAGTCGCCTCTTACGACACGCAGAAGGCACGTGGGGCATATTCTAATCCCTTACCCCTAGGGGAATCAAGGGGAATATACCCTAAACAAATTACCGATGGGCGACACGCTAATCGGTGCCACTTGCAGGTGGCAATCTTTATAACAGGTAACAGGTAACATACACACACACACATATTATATATACCGCAGTGGTCCAGTGCACTGAGTCAATGTATTCTGGTTGCTTGGCTCTTGTAGCGTGGGTTCCATCCCAGCTACCCTGTGGGTGAGGTTTGTCAAATGGCTTTCCTGGTTGTGGAGGTTAGGTGTGGATGCGCCACCTCTGGTTTCCACCTGGTTCACTGCCCCCATCCTACTCCTTCTGGGGGTATGTTAGCACTCTTTTGGTAGCCACTTCAACCAGTTGACTTCTTAGGAAATTTAAGGTTAAGGAATTGTATATTTGTAGCCTTAATGGTTGCCGTCTCGAAATTAACCGATTATTATTATCATCATCTACATAATCATTATTATTATTATTATTATTATTATTATTATTATTATTATTATTATTATTATTAATATTACCCACATAAAACAGTCATAGCTGTTTTGGGGGTAAATCCATACCATAAATTCCTGAACCACATTCATCATATATTATACCAAACAACCCACAGTAGTGTACAATTATCGGTTGTACTTCCCTGGAAGGCTCAACATGACAACAACAAATACTTGCTAACAGGCCAGATTTGTCCAGTGTCACGAGGAACTGTCACTACAGTTTGTGTGTGCGTGGGTGTGTGTGTGTTGGAGCTTGGAATAAATACCCCTTGTAACTTTGGCTTACTTTGTGGTGAGGCTTGCTGTCCTACGGAAGCTGATTAATGGGTTTGTCAAGGGTTCTCATGTCTCCAAGTACTGGGGTCTATAACCTTTTACTGGCTGCAATAATTCCTCTTGTAGTTGTGTGTGTGTGTGTGTGTGTGTGTGTGTGTGTGTGTGTGTGTGTGTGTGTGTGTGTGTGTGTGTGTGTGTGTGTGTGTGTGTGTGTGTGTGTGTGTGTGTGTGTGTGTGTGTGTGTGTGTGTGTGTGTGTGTGTGTGTGTGTGTGTGTGTGTGTGTGTGTGTGAGAGAGAGAAATTCACGTTCTTGTTGTTCTCCCCTCCACCACTTGCATCACATTAAACAAGAGATGGCTGGCTGACTGACAAACATACAAACACACCAACAATCTGACTGATTGACTAACTTACTGACATACTTAAAGGACATAGTTCATTAAGAGTTAATCCCGTATCTTTATAATATTGCCTAGTATTTATCAACATGTGCAGAGTATAGGCCGATATCTCTCTTGTCAGTAGTATTGTTAAGTTGGTGTACACATTAATATTTTATAATGAAACGTGAATGAATAGTCCAAGTTGAATGAGTCAATTATTGTAACAAATTGTACTGGTATATACTGTATATGCGTTAATGTGTCTGTATTGTCGTAACATTTCTACAAAAACATGCAACACGAATTTAGTGGACCTAAGCATCTTCATTCCATACACTAGTACATCTGACCAATTTATTGTTACTTTTTTTATTTATTTTTTCGAAGTGGATGAGGGAGACAGAAGGCAGAACTGCCTGTAACGAGTGACTCCCCCAGTTGAAAGAGTGACAGGGACAAAAACAAGGAATGTTCGAGCCAAAATGCCTGGACACACGAATTTTGAAGCAATTTAAGTCATAGGATGAGGGGAAGATGAATACAGGGAGAGAGTTCCAGAGCTCAGCTGTTTAATAGAAGAAGGTTTGGGAATACCGTTTCACTCTAGGATTGGAGAGTTGCACAGAGTAGGGAGGGGTTTGTTTTGCAAGACGGGTGCTACATACTCTACGTAGAGAAGGTGGTAGCCTATACACTGAGAGAGCTCTGAGGAACATTGATTATTGTAATAGCGGTAGAATAGTGAGAGAGATGCAACACTGCGGCGAATAGAGAGTGATTGTAAAGAGTCAGTGAGTGGACGTGAGTTAATGAGACGAAAGGCTTACTTTTCTACTTTGTCGAGAAGTGCTGTGTGAGAGGATCCTCCCCACAGATGCGAAAAATACTCAATACATGGACGCACTGTGCCCCTGTAAAGATCAAGAAGCTGTGCAGGAGTAAAGAACCCCCGAAGGCGGTTGAGCACACCCAGCTTTTGGGAAGCTGTTTTAGCAAGGGTGATAATATGGTCTTTCCAAGTGAGATCAGGGGAAAGAGATTCCTAGAATACTGAGAGAAGATGAAGGATTGATTTGTGTATTGTTGCATTATAAGGGATAGTCCTGTGGGAGTTCTTTACGGGTAGATAAATGGAGAAATTGGGTTTTGAAAGCATTGAAAGCAACAAGATTTTCTCTGCCCCAAATGGAAATGGTTTATAGGTCAGAATTTAAGTGTTTTATGGCATCATCACATGATTTTTTGAGTGCTTGCTTGTTGGGGGGTTCTGGAAAACTAGTTGAATAGTGTAAGGTAGAGTCATCAGCATATGAATGGATAGAACTGGAGGTACAGTTGCGAATATCATTGATGAATATTAGAAAGATAAAAGGAGATAGGACAGAGCCCTGAGGAACACCGGAGTTGATAGGTTGAGGAAGCGAACGATGGCCGCAACCGCAGCTATGAAACGGCCAGAAAGGAAATTTGAGATAAAGGCATAGATAGAGGGGTAGAAACCGAAGGAGCATAGTTTAGAAGTTAAAGATTTGTGCCAGACTCTATCAAAAGCCTTCGACATGTCTAGCGCAATAGAAAAGGTCTCACTGAAGTCCCTGAAGGAGGATGACCAAGAGTTAGTAAGATATGAAAGAAGATCCCCAGTAGAGCGACCCTTAAAAAATCCATACTGGAGATCTGAGAGTAGATTATAAGAAGAGAGGTGCTTAGGAAATTTTGAAGTAAGAATAGTTTCAAAAACTTTGGAGATGCAAGAAATGAGATCAATTGGACGATAGTTGGAGGGTTGAGAGCGGTCACCCTTCTTTGGGACAGGTTGAATGAGAGCAAACTTCCAGCAACGTTAGAGGAGAGACAGAGACGAAAGAGTTTGCCTAGGCAGGGAGTCAGCACGGCAGCACAGTTTTTGAGTAGAACAGGTGGAACACCATCCGGAGTGTATGCCTGCTTAGTATTAAGCCCAGAGAGGGTAGAAAGTACATCTTTAGAAGAGATTAGTATATTAGGCATGAGTAAGTGAGAGGGGGGTGGACAGGAAGGAATAGCCCCGGAATCATCCAAGGTGGAGTTTCTAGCAAAAGTTTGGGCGAAGAGTTCAGCTTTGTCAGAGGAAGAAGTGATGGTAGTGTCATCAGAGTGGAAAAAGGGGGGGGGGGAAGATAAGGAAGACAAATTGTTGGAGAGGTTTTTGGCTAGATGCCAGAAAGCTTGGGAAGAGCTAGAGTTGGATAGTTCAGTGCATTTATTATTGATGAAAGAGTGTTTGGCGAGTTGAATAACAGATTTGGCTTGATTCAAGGCAGAAACATAGGAAGAATGAGATTCTTGAGTTTGAAGGTGATGGTACCATTTGAATGCTTCCTCCTTGTTGCGGACAGCAGTAGAACAAGTGTGAGTAAACCAAGATTTGTTAGCATTAGACTGAGAGAAAGAAAATGGAATGTATGCTTCCAAGCCCGAGAGGATTACCTCGGTAATGCGTTCAGCACTCTCCGAGGGTCCCCGGCCACGGCAGCAAAAGTAATTTGCATGGGAAATCAAAGAAGTACTGCTGGAGAGCCTCCCAGTCGGCAGCGCCAAAGTGCCACAAGCGCCGCCAGTTGGGAGGTTCAGGTGGCCATACGGGAGAGATAGGACAGGTGACAAACACAAGTTTATGGTCAGAGGAGCCCAAAGGAGAGAAAAGATTTATAGTATAAGCAGAAGGATTAGAAGTTAGAAATAGGTCAAGAATGTTGGGCCGATCTCCGAAGCGATCCAGGATATGGGTGGGTTGCTGGAGTAACTGCTCTAGGTCATTTAGGATAAAAACGTTGTAGACTTGTTCACCAAGTTGGTCAGTGAAAAGAGAGGAAAGCCATTGGCAGTGGTGAACGTTGAAATCTCTTAGGATGGAGATATTTGTGAAAGGGGAGATGGATAGAATGTGTTCCACTTTAGAAGTTAGATAGTCAAATAATTCTAGATAGTCAGTAGAATTAGGGGAGAGATAAACAGTACAGAAATACTTAGTTTGAGAGTGACAAGAAAGCTTTAGCCAGAGAGTTGAGAATTCAGAAAAGTCAAAGTTGGGAACACGAGAGAAACCGAGATTGTTGCTCACATATACGCAACATCCACCATTGGCTTGAAACTGAGGATAGAGATAGTAGGAGGATACAGAGAAAGCTTTGCTGTCAGTAATCCTAGACACCTGAGTTTCGGTGAGAAAGAGAAGATCAGGGTTGGCAGAGGAGAGGTGGTTTTCCACAGAGTGGAAGTTAGAGGAAAGGCCACGAATGTTGCAGAAATTGATAGTAAGAGTAGAAGGTGGTGGTACAGAGCATTTTGGGGAGTCATTGCCAGGGGACAGACCGATGGGAGCATTTCTGGTCCCCCCCCCCCCCCCCTCCTCCCCTCTGGGGGGCTGCGATGTTGGTCGTGATTTAGTCATAATTTTGGATTTGGTAAAAAAGGTAGTGTAGTATGTAAGGTGTTTTTAGTGTAATGTATTGATAGGAGAAAGTGTTTTGGAGGGCAAGCTGGGGTTGACCTCAATATTGTTGAGGCACAGAAAGGATCAGCTCGGGAGGCCAGGTGGAGAAACAGGAGTTCCAGCTGTCCTTTTCAACCACCTAGCACTCCCCGGGAGTACCGCTCTGTTCAACTGGTGCCTACAGCCTCCTCCTAAATTAGACAATTCCCCTGCCTCTCGACACGACCCGTAACGATCCTATATAATCACACCAAAATAAGATCTCATACCAAACACGGTACATACACTGGAGATACGTGGTCTACTGAGCTACCTAGGCAGTGTAAGCAACTCGTAGGGTATGCTGCCTCCTTTAATGCACTGCTTTCTTGTTCCTTGTATTCTCTTTTTGATAAACGAGTACAATTATAATGCCCAGTATATATGTTTGCATAGTATCTATATTACAATAATCTAATAGATGAGTCTCCAGATAATTTTTTTTGGTGTTTTGCCTATATAAGAAAGCTAATCAAAATATTACAATATCCTATCTTTTGCGCGGTGCCCATGTGATAGCTAGATAGGTGGGGCAGAATGGTGCGATGTAGTTTACCCTCAATGGTAAGGAACTGTAGTTTGATTACTCTAGTTGAGGTTATCAAAAAGTATATAACCGGTTGTGTTCAGAGCTAGGTCAAGACTACCTTTCCGAAACTATTGATCCGTTTGAGTACAATGCTGTTCCTTGGAAATTCCGACCGTCACATTACACTAGACTGTCTTCCAAACTACACTCTGACCTACTAAACTGTTGGATGCCTTAAACACTACTAAACCATGGCCTCACGTGAGTGACAATCCTTTACCTGGAAGGCCACACACTTTCTGCTCATCATACTTCACATATTTACCAGCTTAAGCAAATCCATTATCTTTAAACCATTACCGTTCATATACGCCCAGCATCCTTGTACTACGACCACCGATATCAACCCTCACAATGTTTGCACCACTCAACTTTACGACTGCCAATCTATTTCCCTTGATGATCCTGGTGTTTGTTACCCTCCCTAACCCACAACCTCCTGGCACTATGGTCGGATGAACGCTACAGATTCCCAAGTTACCGCAGATTTAAGACGCCCACACTACGAGGGCTGCTGGGGCACCGATAAGGAGACATGGAGGCAAAATGGTACCATGCTGTATCTCAGTTATCAGTGGCTTGTGGGGAATATTGCATTGTATTTAGCACGTTTTGTACTAGATGAGCAACCAAGCATCCTGTGTTTATATCACACCGAGTGGATTCAATGGATAGTGGAATGTGCTGCTTCAATACAACCCAAGAATTAGCACATTTTGTTCAGTCTTTCTTCTACTTTGAAACACTCTCCCTCAATCAATTTTTCCCTCATCCTATAACTTAGATTGCTTTAAACTTTGTGTGTCCAGGCATTTTGACTGCAACGTCCCTTGAATTTGACTCTGGTATCCCTCTCTTTCCTACCTCATACCCCTTCCTCCTTCCACTCTTTTAATTCCCTTCCCACTACCCACTCCCCAACCATCCTACTCTCTGTTCTCCTTTTCTGACTCTCCATTCCCTCTTCTTCCTTTCTCAACTTTTCCTTCTCCCGACCTTTCACATGTACCTTATAATTTGAGCGAAGTTGTGGACAATACACAAATTATAAATTATTATAGATAAATTTTATGTATTGCATACATACACAATACAGATATTAGATACATCGCTTATAGTTAGAATAACAGATGCACAGACAGTTTGGTAAGTAGGTATAAGCAGTATACTTAATATATAAATTATATACTGTATATATATATATATATATATATATATATATATATATTATATATATATATATATATATATATATATATATATATTATATATATAGGTGTGGTGGAGTGGTCTTGCCACTGGCCTGGTAATCCAAAGGTCCCGGGTTCAAATTCCGATGTATCAATGGGAAGATATTATTGGGATGGAATTTGTGCTGTACCTAGTATCAGTGCATTACCACAAGCCCACCGAAACGTCAATAAAATACCCTCATTGTTCCCTGATTAAATAGCACTGTATGAATATTCCCATATTCAAAATATGCTATAGGGGTGCAATGACTGGTGAGTTGTCTGCTCAACAGGTGGCGTTGTGTGTGTGTAAGTGTGAGAGTCCGAGTGTAGGGGGTAAGACAGTGAAGCACGGGAACGAGGTGGCTTCAGAGATGGGGTCATTTCGGGCCATGAGTGAGCACCGTGCCTCATGTGAAGGCAAGATGGCAGGTGCTCGTTGTACTCTACGTGCTTCACATGTCTCACTCCCTAGACTGGAACAAGACCTCACAGGCTTCACTGTTCATTGTAAAGCAGTGAATGTTAAGGCTCTCAGCCTATGCCCGAGACGAAGAAAGTTGGAATATAGAAAAAAAAAAAAAAAAAAAAAAAAAAAAAAAAAAATATATATATATATATATATATATATATATATATATATATATATATATATATATATATAGAGAGAGAGAGAGAGAGAGAGAGCGAGAGATTTACTTAGATTTACATAGATACACTGGCCACACAGATCTTGCGATCCCTGCGAGGTGGCCAGTAATTAATTATAATAGAGATATCAACCCTAAGAGAAAGTGGAAGGAAGGGATAGCAAAGATGAAGGTTCTCTCCCCACCCTCTGGCAATTTGCCGTACATGAAAAGTTAAAAATTAATTACCTTGCAGGGCTAGGAAATCGCCTGAAGGAATCTATAGTATAGTTAGAAATGGTAAAGTAAATAGCATGCACACCTTCACTTTTTTCTGCTCTTTTCATATGAAAACAGCGTTCATTTCTGCCAGGTTCTCTTGTCAGTGATAAGAGTCTATTGCAGACCAACTTATCTGTGATATGAGTCTAACCTTTATTTAAATGTGTATATGGAGTCACTGTCCATACATTCGTTAGGGAGCTTATTTCACTCACTAAAAATACTGTGGGTGAAGACATTTTTAGTTATGTCTAAGTTCACTTTCCTGCCTGTTAGTTTTAATTTGTTTCCTCTTGTGGAACCTTCTTTGGCTATCTTAAATAGATTATTAGAGTTTACGTTACTAAATCCTTTTAGTATCTTAAAACCCTATCAGCTGTCCCCTTATTCTCAGTGTCTTAAGCGAAAACAGGTCGAGTTATCTTAATCTTTCATTGTATGGTTTATTTCTGTTACGACCGGGACTCGTATAAAACAAGGGCTCTTAATCATTGGACTAGAAAGGCACACAGCCACAACGGTAACACTAGATCCATCCCTCGAACTTATAATGCCGGTGCACAAAAACACCTATACCCTCCAGAATTAAATCTGCGATAGCGGGGTATCCTCTAACTCGGTATAAATGCACTACTACTACAGGCTGATGATCTCTGATACAGCCTGATCACAACAACATACAATTACGTTAATAATGTATACAAGGAAAAATATAGAGAGCTTAATTAAATCACTGGAATGATTTAATGCAAACAAGAAGAAGGTATAATTAAAGTTACTCTAAACAATAATAAACTGTCACTCCTATATTAAAGAAAGTGAATGAAAGTCCTAAAGCATCGAACAGGAATCTTCTGAAGAAAGTCTGATGTTGCTTAAGATGATCGAATCGGATTTTGAACTGCTATATAAAGCAGGAACAAGATATGACAAGTGTAGGGACATACAGTGTTAACTGGCACGGGAATAACGATAAATGCGCAATAGTATTATCTCCAACAACAAAAGAAGTACTTCCTCAGGCAACGCAAAAGCCTGCTCGGGTTGTGCAACTCAACAACAACCAAGACTTACAATCAACGTGAATAAAAATGCTGCATACATAACATAAGAGCTTATAAACCTAATCGGGTGTCTGCTAGGCGAATAAAGTCTAGCTGGGATGTCGTAGGCTAGGAAACAATGGCTGAACAAGCGGCTCGTAGCCTAGCGAGGTCCTTACGACTGTACGGCCAAATTACGTTAAATGATGGGGTGCTCTCTTGAGAGATCCAGATCGCTAGTATCTGGTTCTCTCCTGGCGACCCTCTTCAAGTCAAAGCAAAAACGAGTTAGCACAGTGTTGGGTGGCAGAGGCAAAAGCCCTCACTCGCAACACAATGCTAAACTCACAAGGTACACAGTCAGAAAGACAACCTAGGCTTCCCACGTACCCGTTGCGATTGTACAAGTTCAACAAAACCTGGTACACATCGGAAATGACAACATCAATAGCCTCACCCCAGTCTAGCATTAAATAGCCCAGCAGACAACCAAAAAATTGGTAGGAAGACACCGCGAGTGTGTCGAACCTCTACAGACAAAATGTTAACCCCTCCAAAATGTCTAACTAAGCATGAAATATCTGAGAGCTTCAACATATAATACGATGGCCGATATATGAAATCGTGCGGAACCAAAGGGGAGTTATGATATTAAATAGATTAGAAGCATAAGAGGTAAGAAGTTGAGAGGGAGAGAAAGTGTTCTATAGGTGGAAGTCAGGGACAGATGGCAAGGGAGGTGTGAAGGGTATGCTGGTCAGGCAAGCTCTGAGCAAGGAAGGCACAAAGGCAGCAGGGAGTGCTGGGGGACTACCTCCTGCAGCGGCAGGAGGGCGGCAAGGCGGCCAGCCACTCAGAGGGCCCGGCCGTGGGATGACGTCACCGAGACAACACGTAACACTATGCGTACTACCCTCTGCCTCCTGCACTTACTCACTCACACTCTCTAGCTGTATCATTCAGTCTTATACATTAAACTTATAACTGATGATATAAAATATAATGCCTTGTCACAGACGAAAATAAAGACCACTTCTATACTGCCTGTGACATGACGATTCACAAGAAAGAAAGTAAAACATTGTAGATAGACTGTAGCCAAATTCATTGCCCTGGCGAGTGCTAGTGGCTACCGGGAGTCGATTCTGCCAACGCTGGTAGGCGTCACATTTCTAAGGGAAGGGATCAACTGTGTTGCTCTACGCTGAATGGATTCGAGTTTCTCTATGTCTTTTATTGTCTTAACTGTCTTCATGGCGTAATGCATAAGGTGTTGATTTTCGGTGTGAGCGTCCTGGGTTTGAATCCACGGACTGCCACATGTGTTTGAAATATTTCATTAATCGATTTTAGGAGTAAGGTTGGTTGTTGGATAGAACATAATAATTAAGTAGGGAGACCAAAACTGCACAGCATACCCCAGATGCGGCCTCACAATACTTTTATATAATGGTATAACTATGTCTTTACTATGACAATGAACATTTCTTTAAATTAATCCTAGTGCTCTATTTGCTTTGTTAGATGCTGTGGTGCATTGGCTTGTAGATTTTAGATTTTCGTTGATAAGCACTTCTAGTTCTTTTATCTGTGATACGCTCTTTATCTTTTCTCCATTCATGTGGTATTCGTATTTGTTGTCTTGGGAGCCTATTTGTAGTATATGGCATTTTTTTACATTATAGGGCATCTGCCAATTTTCTGAACACTCCGATATTGTGTTTAGATCTGATTGGAGGCTAATTCTATTGCTCTCCGAGATTATTGCATTTCCTATCTTTGTGTCATCGGCGAATTTGGAAATTATATTATTTAAGCTGTTGTCTATATAATTAATATTTATAATGAACAATAATGGACCCAGTACTGAACCCTGGGGGACTCCACTAGTAACTTGAGTCCATTCTGATTCCACTCCAATAATAATTAGTCTTTGCTTTCTTTCGTATAACCAATTACTTATCCAATTGAGTGTTTTGCCTTGTATTCCTTGGTGCTCAACCTTCTGAAGTAATGTATTATGAGGGACCTTGTCGAAGGCCTTCTGAAAGTCCAAGTAGACAATATCAAGACTTTTGGTAAAATATTTCATTTTGAATAGGCTGTCATAGAATTCGATAAGGTTTGTTATGTAACATAACAAACCTTATCGAATTCTATGACAGCCTATTTAAAATTAATTATTTTACCAAAAGTCTTGATATTGTCTATTTGGACTTTCAGAAGGCCTTCGACAAGGTCCCTCATAATAAATTACTTCAGAAGGTCGTGAACCAAGGAATATAAGGCAAAGAGATTTTACATCATTTTGTATGATCTCCTTGCTCTGAAGCCGCGTTTGCTATTATTGATAAGATTGTTATACTCTATGAAAAGTACAATTTCGTCTCTTATGATTGATTATGATAGTATTACAAAAAGGAAGTTAAGCTAATGGGTCTATAATTACTTGGTAGTTTTTTTATCCCCCTTTTTTAACATTGGTGTTATATTTGTTGTCTTCCAGCCAGTGGGTAATTGTCCATGTTGGAGTGACATGTTAAACATATTGGTTAGGGCTTCGGCAACTTCATCTATCTATCTATCTATCTATTGCCTGACGCCGTGATCCCCGAAGGGGTGACCACGAACGAACCGCCCCCATGCACCTCTGTCCCCAGTCAGTCGACGCCCCTCCCCCCAACCAGCACCGCCTTCGTTCATGTAGTTCCTCACTCCATCCTTCCACCTCATATTCGGTCTACCTCTCCCCCTCTGTCCCTCCACCTCGCTCTCGTACACCCTCTTAGTCATTCTCTCGCTTTCCATACGTTCCATATGGCCGAACCATCTCAAGTTGTTCCTTTTCACACTTTCCAGCACATCTACCTCCACACCACACCTCCTTCTTACTTCCTCATTAGTCTGTCTATCCCTCCATGTAACTCCGCACGCACTCCTTAAGTAATTCATTTCCACTGCTCTCACTCTTGGTCTGAGTCTCTCAACCAACGTCCATGCTTCGCTTCCGTAAGTCAGTGTCGGGATTACCACACTGTCATGCAAGGACAGTGGGGATTATGGGGATAAATATATCTGGGCCAGGAGATGTATTTATTTTCATTAAATCAATCTTTCTAGTGACGTTTGCTTGGCTAATTTTGAAGTCATGGAGTACAGTTTTGCATGTTTGATTAGTAGATCGTATGGTGTTCATGTTGGTAGCAGTGGTAAAACCGGAGCTGAAATAATCGTTAAGAGGCTATGTCTCTGCTATCTGTTTCTAGAACACCTTGAGTATTAATTATGGGCCCTATCCCGCTTTTGATTTGTTTGCTTCTGTTTATGTATCTGTAAAATGGTTTGGGATTAGTCTTACTATCTTTAGCTATGCTGATTTCATATTTCCTCTTTGCCGTTTTTATTTGTGATTTTCTTTTTCTTCTAGCGGCCAAGGATTGTTTACTTATGGTATTATTATTTGTTTCTCTCTTTAGCCTCTATAAACATTTTCTTTCCCTAATTGCTCTACTGATATTTATATCGTACCAAAGGGGTTTGTTTATTTTTTACTGTGTCCATTATGCATTGGGACATGTTTTTGTTTAGCACTCATGAATAGTTCTTTAAACCTTTCCCACATATCGTCAATGTTGGTGAGTCCTTCGAGGTGCAAATTAATGTCTTTTAGGTAATTTTTTAGGCTATTGAAGTCTGCCATATTATAGTTGGGAATAACAGTTCCGCTAGTAATGTTGGTGTGCGACATGTTTATTTCGAGTCTGATGATATTGTGATCGCAGTTAGATATTAATTCCCCAAATTCTAGGTCAGAGGCTAAATTTTCGTGTGTCGTGATAGCTAGATATAATATTTTATCACCCCTCGTTGGGGGGGGGGGGGGGATGAGAGAGAGAGAAACAGATTTGTAAAAAAACATGTAATATAGTAATTAATATATTGAGGCATAGAACATAGACATTATTAGAATGAGGGACAAAGGTTATCGAGTGGAAGGAATGAATAAAGTCATGCGATCGCTTCTCCCGCAATTTGTTCACCGAATCAAGTCTGGCAACTTCTGAATGTATGTGCAGTACATTGGAATTACATTGCCTAATAAAACTACTATGTGTGTTGTCTAATATTAATGCAAAAGGGCCTCATGTTAATGAATATATTCATATTTTAAAACATCAAACTGTTCATATATATATATATATATAAATATATGTTAGTAAAGCCAGGTAATACATTTTCTTTAATACATACGAGGATGAAAGAAATGGCAATTGCTGCGTTAGAAATTTTATTATTCAAAGTTTCCAGGTCTGATTAGTTTTCGCTGGGTGGCAGGAAGTAGATGAATGAGATGAGCAAAATTCATGGTGGTACAGGGTTACTTTAATGTACATGATGATACAGGATATACGACGCGTTTCACTGGACAACCAGCATTATCAAGTAAGGATAGAATGATATAAAAGGTAAACAGGAAGGGTATATATAAAGGGTGGAGGATCAGAGGAGGCGAAAATCAGGGGGCAAATGTCTGCTATTGGTGGAGGGGTATTCTAGGAGAGAGAAAGATAGAACCGCTTCACGCATGCGCACTGGATGCGGAATGGTGGTGGTCGGTTGGCGGGGTCGAAGCTGATTGGCTGCGTGTTGAGGGGCGTGGCCTAAGTTGCGTAGTACGTGTGGCGCCGGCAGAAGACAAAGCTGAAGGAGGTAGCGCGGGGGGCTGCGTCAAGGGCACCGGGGGGTGAGGGGGGGCGTTAGGTCCTGTAGGAAAGTGCCTTTTGGCAGAAGGAAGGATCTGAAGGTCCAGAGTTTGGTTGTTGATGTTGGGATGTAAGGCTTGGATATATAATTCTTCGAGTATAGGTAATCTCCTTAGGTCACTTTCTTTATCGTGTATGGTGGTGTGTTTCTCTAACTTGTTGCGTGTGAGGTGGGGGTGGTTAGGGGTGAGATAGTGGTTCATGACCTCCTCCGGACTTAACTTCACCTTTGAAAATTAAAACAATGGACAACTCCCCTTCCTCGATATCCTCGTAGCTCTGAACGACCATGGGTTCAAAACTACCGTCTACATTAAACCAACTAACACAGGACAATGCCTCACCGGCAATAATGAATGCCCCCGCCGTTTTCTTCTATCCTCCATCTCCGCCTATGTAAGGAGAGCCCTCACGCACTGCTCTACTTGGGCCGACACCCACCAGGAACTAGAAAGACTATCCCAAGTTTTAGTAAATAACGGATACTCCAACACCGACATCTCCAGCACCATCAACCACCATCTTGAAAAATGGTACACCCAAAGCCCTCCCAACATTGACCCCCCCAATGAAATTAAGATCTTCTACCGCAATTTTATGTCCTCTGAACACAAAAATGATGAGGCCGTCTTAAAAGAAATAATCTCCAAACATGTCCACCCAACCAACCCGGAAAACAAAATCAAATTAATAATTTATTACAAATCCCCCAAGACCTCCAACCTCGTTCTCTGCAACAAACCAGCTTCCACCAAGATAAAGAGCCCGATGACCTACGATCACGTCATTTACCAACATACCTGTAATTATGAGGACTGTGGACCTCATCCCTATATTGGTATGACGCAGACTCGTCTTTCACGTCGGTTAACTCTTCACCTTCAGGCTGGAGCCTTCAAAAACCACTATCTCACCCCTAACCACCCCCACCTCACAGGCAATGAGTTAGAGAAACACACCACCATACTCGATAAAGAAAGTGACCCAAGGAGATTACCTATACTAGAAGCATTATATATCCAAGCCTTACATCCCAACATCAACAACCAAACTCTGGACCTTCAGATCCTTCCTTCTGCCAAAAGTCACTTTCCTATAGGACTTAACGCCCCCCCTCATCCCCCGGTGCCCTTGACTCAGCCCCCCGCGCTACCTCCTTCAGCTTCGTCTTCTGCCGGCACCACACGTACTACGCAACTTAGGCCACGGCCCTCGACACGCAGCCAATCAGCTTCGACTCCGCCAACCGACCACCACCATCCCGCATCCAGTGCGCATGCGTGAAGCGGTTCTATCTTTCTCTCTCCTAGAATACCCCTCCACCAATAGCAGACTTTTGCCCCCTGATTTTCGCCTCCTCTGATCCTCTACCCTCTATATATACCCTTCCTGTTTACCTTTTATATCATTCTATCCTTACTTGATAATGCTGGTTGTCCAGTGAAATGCGTCGTATATCCTGTATCATCATGTACATTAATGTATCCCTGTACCACCATGAATTTTGCTCATCTCATTCATCTACTTCCTGCCACCCAGCGAAAACTCATCAGAGACCTGGAAACTTTGAATAATAAAATTTCCAATGCAGAAATTGCCATTCTTTCAACCTCGAATGTATTAAAGAAAATATATATATATATATATATATATATATATATATATATATATATATATATATATATATATATATATATATATATGTATATATGTATACAGTATATATATACAGTATATACAGTTATATAGAGAGGCATGGGTGTAGGATCAGTATAGGTGGGTTTTGATGAATTTATCAATATTCATAAATACAAAAATGTATGATAATTTTATAATAATAATAATAATAATAATAATAATAATAACGATAACATTTACTCTCCTCTGCTTTTGAGTAATAGCTCTACACATACAGTATAATATATTATTGTATAAATAAGTATGTAATCCGGTTTACGTTACATCTTGTACCTATTTTTGTGTACACATTTCCCCTTGTCCACTAAATTCCATTCTACAAAACTGAATTAGTTTATATTGTTACTTCCCGACGGAAAACAATGTTTATGAAATCACGTTTTAATCTCTAGTTACTTTTATTAATGCACCATCTCCTTCGCACTACCTTTTGTGTTCAAGATTACTAAACATTAATTATAAATATTGTTATTTGGTTTAGGAATGTTCTTTCCCAGCTGGTGTTCCCTCTCAGTCCATCCTCTTGAAGGCTGCCTCCTTCCTCTCTGCATTATCAACTTGCTACAACATTTGCTAAAGTTGGCCTAGCTTAGCCAAGGAACCATGCTTGTATGCTCAGAATTGTTTTATAAGACATATACTTCGTGGAAGGCGGGAAGCACATCTATCCTGCATGTGGAAGGCCTCGAGGTAGATCCTAGCTGGTTGGGTATCTTTGACATTCATCCCCATAGCCTCCCAACCGCTCTCTGCAATGGCAGACATCAAAAGTGCTATAGATCAATGTCCCAATGTCAGTGTGAATGTTAGCAATTGATCACCATAATCAAGCTTCCTCATTCCGATCACACACACATACATACACACTCGACACAGGCAGTTATGCCTTTTGTCTCCCTCATCCACATAAAAACAAAAATTAACTTCTCTCTCTCTGCCTGTCTGTCTCTGTCTCGCTCTCTCTCTCTCTTACAATAACTCCCTGTTGACTATATAATATAATACTATATATAAAGTACCCATTCCTCCCCCCTCTTTCTCTTCCGTTCCTCCATCACTCCTCCCTCCCCTCGTACGAAGACAAAAGAGAGCAAAACGTTGAGAACATAAAGTCTCTCTCCCCTCGTCTCCTTTCTATTATACAGGCACGAGACGAGTTTATTTTGTGAGACCCAGTTCTGACCATTCATGCAGATGGGATCTGCAATATGATAATGTGTATCGATCCCAAGCGATATAATATCATTGTATATTATATCTCAATTGCTTCAGAACTAAACTGTGAGTTTCCACTGTTGAAATAGGTTAATAATTATTTTTACTTTCTTTTAAACACCTCCGTCTACGTATTGTGAAAAACCTGTTATCCTCTGGTAAATTACGGGGGTGAGTGAGTGAAGTGAGAGAAAGTAGTGAATATTATGGTGAATACATGTTTTTCATATGTGTTACTAGCTCCAAACGTGCGAGCAACTGTGGCTTTGAATCATCTGACACATCTCCTTTAATTTATTTACATCAAACAAAATGTAAAATACAAATAATGTTTATTTTTACACCCTACCGTGGAAAGACTATTGATACACCACTCCTGCTCGGGCCTCACACAGTGGCATGGCCCAGTCGTACTGAGCTCATAACGCTGGTGGCATTGCCCCAGAGGATAGCCATCCCTATTCTTAGCTTGAGGCAGAGGGTTTCCTGGTGTTCTCCTGAAACTTCTCTGATTTTGCAGCCTATTTCATTCACCATATTGAGGGTGGTAGGGCCGAAGACTCCTGAAGTTTCGAATGCCAGACGCTCGAACTGATAACTTCTGTCGATGACTTGATATTTTTCTCACTTTCTACTTTCTGCTATCCGGGCGGCTTCACCTGCTTCGTTGGCGCTTCTGGTGGCATTCCACACGAGGCACCGGCCAATCCTGTAAGGGAATGTGGTCATCCCCTCTGGCCATTTGCCGCCTTCTCTGAGAAGTCCATGTGGTTCAAGGATTGATGCACGTTTAGCGCTCTGCAGGGCCCATTTTATGACATCATTTAGTGCTGACTATCTTGGCAGGCAGCCTGCACTGTGACTACATGACAAGGCATGGTGACCTTGAGCATCCATCAATGCACCACACTTGCAAGTGTGTGGGTGACAAACAGATGCACCCAGTCTGAGCGCGATGGCAACCCGGAGCGCTTCAGCAGCCAAGTGAGTTCGTAAAGGTGGGATGGGGATGGTATGTAACCACAAGCCACTTTCCAAATGGGCGGCTGCCTGGATGCGTGCTTTAGCAACCTGGTCCACATTGGTTAGGAGACTTTCTTGTGTTTTCTTCGCCGAGATGGTATCCCATGCTTTCTGCTTGCTCCTGGAGGTACCGTGAGGCTCCACCTCTGCTCCTGTACTTTCCTTCCAGGTGTTAATCGCTTCTGCTACGTCCTTATCAAGTGTCATTCCGGGTTGAGAAGAAAGGATGGACACTACAAGGCCGTTGGTCGCGATAAGGGAAGAGATAAAGGCAGGGGAGGCAATATCCGTGGATCTCCGTATCCCCAGGCCCCCCAAGGTGGGCAGGGAGAGTGGCTTGTGCCCAGGTTCGATTTAAAATTCCACGTTGGTGATACTGGTCACTGCTTCTTGGATTATGTTGTCTAATTCTTGGAGGCCGCCAGTGTTCGTGAAAGCCATCGATGTGCGCAAAGGGTATTGGAGCTTCAGAATCGAGAAGCAGTTCTTGAGAAGGGCCACAGCTGAGTGGGCATCAATGTGTATCAAGCGGCTCACAAGACGTTGAAGCTTTTTCTTTTTACCTTGAAGTGCTGGTGGGATTGCTGCCAGAGTAAGTGGGGAACCTAAGAGGGTTTGCTGGTGCTCCTTAAGGATCCTTACACCTGGCAATGCATCTCAGAATTGGGCCTGAGTGTGTTCTCTTTTTTCAAGTGCGTGCTTGAGGAGGACAAGTTCATATTTGGTGTAATTTATCTCTAGCCCAGCCTGGCCAAGTGCAGTTATGATGTTGTGTAGATCGGTTAGGACATTTTCTACAGACCCACCCAAGGTAGCATCGTCCAGGTACCAAACATTCAATTCTGACATAGCTTTGTTAGCTGCTGCGTCCACCCCTAGTGAGAAAAGAGCAGGACCAACTGGATCTCCCTGCTGTAACCCGGTCGCTGATGGGATTGCCGTCTCGCCGAAAATCAGAATTGAAGGTTTGGAATAAGCCTGCCAAAGCAGGGGGTACAGAGTGGGGATGTGCTCTTGAGCTGCACGGAGGAAGTCATGCCTGCGAATGCTGTTGAATGCGTTCCGCATGTCTATCTTTAGAAGCAGTTGTTTATCTCAGGCTTGGTTGAGGTAAGTCCGGGTTGTGTGTACAGCAGCTTCACACCCCCCTGGAGTTCCAAAACCTAGTTGAACTGGTCTTCAGTGTTGACCTAGGCCATTCAAAAGCAGTTTCAAACCCATCTTTGTGGCAAGGCGGCGGAAGGTGTTCCCTACTGCTATTGGGCGCACACCGCCATCTTTTTTTGCCAGTACACATAGTGATGTCCCGAAAAATAGAGGTGTGGCATTGTCGGGAACTTCCCCTCTTAAAACCATGTTGGTAAATTTGGTGAGGGTTTCTAAGAGTGCCTCCCCAGCTGCTCTTGATCCCTGACCCAAGAGACCTTTGAGGTGGGTGGGTCGGATACCATCTGAGCCCGCGGCTGAACCTGCTGTAAACGAAGTCACTGCGGCAACCACCTGCTCCTTCGTGAGAACTAAAGGTTGGGGCATCTGGTCATTTGGGGCTAGGGGAAGCCTTAGGTACCCAGGTGAAGGTGGGTGTTTTCCTCGTAGAGCTTCAACAACTTCGGTGCCATGACCAGCAAAACCTTTTGAAGAGGAAAACAGTCTGACGGCCCCTTTGATGTCACTATCCGCCATTTCCGCTGCGACCTTCTTTTGTAGCTGTTCAGCAACTTCGTCTTCCTTGTCCTGTTGCTTCTGGGCCCTATTTGGTTGCTGTTCGGGGGGGTCTACCAGCATGTTTGCCTCCATATACTATGCTACTTGACGCTTCACTCTGGTGGATAGTGAAACCTGAAGATGGTCTTGTATGTTGGTTCTAGGTGGTTTTCGGAGGGCCCCATAAGAGAAACTAAGGAGCCGTGCCTACGCTTGGGGTGTCTTGAGCTCTAGGGCCTGCTTTATGATGGTTTTAAGGGCCTCCGCCACTTGAATTCTGGCTCTTTTAGGTACCCGGGCAAGGATCCAGATCCACGCTTTCCATTTGCTCACAAGTTGGGTCAGTCGGCATCCGGTGTTGCCCTGGTTGGCCCTGCAGTGGGCCCTGGGATGGCTGACATTTCCAGTTTGGTTGTTCCCCTGAAGCCTTCTTTGTCAACTTAACACAACTTAAATGAACAGGTCTAAGACAGCCGGAACATTTTCGCGACGCCTTTCTTACTCTGATTTGTTGGCAGATAAAACACTTAGTATCTGCTAGAGCATAGTCCTCCAAAATTATCCGTTCCTCTGTCTCTACCAAGCCGGCCTCCTGATCTGCCTGGTTTTCCAGTGGTGCTTCCGCCTCTGCCATGTCTCCCTTGTTTCAGAAACCCCGGGAAATCTCTCCTAACACATATCTAGGTAATTGCTGTTGTTATTATTGTAAAATTGGTTGTATGCATAAAATTCCTATATCTTAATCAAACTTTCTGATGGGCTCATACACGCAATTGGCCTGCTTCTCCTAAAGCTATGTGGTTACATGTATACATCCTCAGCATTGGGCACCAGTACAAAGATCCTACTAATTAGGATGAAAAACGACAATTGTATCCTATGATTAAACTGGTCTAAACTATTTTGACTTGTGAGTGTGTAGGCCGATATGAAAACACCTCATTGGTAAATGGGAGCTTTACCTAATATAAGCTAGGAAAATATGTCTGCAACCAATTCAATGCGTATTTAAAAGTATCAAATCATTTATAATAAACAACATTGGGATGGTATTGTCAGCATGTATAGTCGTTTATATTTCAGCTGAAGGTAAACTGAATTCTTTATCAGGTGATTTTTCCTTTTTAATGGAAAATATGAAACTACTTTGTATCTGTGTCATAGCCATGCTAAGATTTCATAATTAACAGCATATTACGCTACAAAATCTTTGTAAAATCTGGATAATTAAGATGGCTAACTGGCAATTGGACAATTTTAAGATAAACATAAAATTGAAGATACACTAGGAGAGTAAAAAGGAAAATTACTTGAAATGAATGACCTGCGTATTTTGTTTTGCGTGACTAATTTGTTTCTGTATTTTCCAGGTGAGTGTGGCGTGATGGTGACAAGTGGAGTGGCTGGTGGTGGTGGTAGGTAAAGAGCTATTTCGTTTTCTTTCACACTCTATCTTATTATGTATAATCGATTTATTGCTCAATTCAGCATGTTATCATATGTTCTACAGTAGGCCGTATAACCTCTACCGGGTATATACACGAAACCATGCAAATTGCAAACTATGTTGATATCAAGGAAACAAATAGCTCCCCCACCCTCAGCACCATTCCAATTTAGTTAATTTAACTTCATTTTAGGATCAGCTAAGATATTATCTTATACACAATGGTGTGCTGTATTATTGGAGGAAGAATTAGCTTAGTATTGATGTTATTAAGAGCTATTATGTATTACTTAATTAAATAGAGTCTTCAGGTTTCTGAAAATCGTAAGCTGGAGCGTTGGTCCTTCCGGAATGGCCTTCCAACCTATTGTATACATAAAAATATTACTGCATTTCAAACATTGTTAGCATTCTGTTAACAAGTGGGACAAAAACTGTATTCAAATAATTTACGGAAGCATCGGTAATAATACAAAATATTGAATGTAATGAATAGTATCTTTATTTGTTATACACCTATTCTGTTTTCATTGTCCCCTATTTCTTTCTCCCATCGAGTCAGAACTCTCCCTCCCTTCCTCCCCCCCCCCCCCCCCTCTCTAACATGCTCAGGAGACAGCAGTATATCACAAGTGTCTCGCGAGACCTTGTAGAGGGAGGGTGTATGTTGCGCTCTCTCTCTCACATGTCTCCTCACTCCCCCGGTCATAAATATATGGTATTTGACTGGATATATCATGTTTACACCAAGTTTTTGGTCTTCAATGTTCACAGGTTCATTATAGAAGTAAAATATACGCACATGGAGCAGTAATATTCCTTTAAATGGTAAAGATAATGAATTATGTCAGAATTGAAGGTATATAGTTGCATACGCAGCACTTTAACACTAGATTAGCAGGCTAGCGGTTTATTTATATGTACCGCCCAGCGGGGTGTTTTTAGCCAAAATAGGGCTGTTTACGTGATCATTTTCATGCCTAAATAAGACCCAGAGTGTAAAACAAGTATCTATCCCTGAAAGGCCATAAACAGAGCTTTCCAATGACACCATAATGATCCTTTTATGATGGCTAGTTTTCTTGCAACAACCGCGCAACGCGAGTGCAAAAAGCATGTAATTCGGCACTTTCCCCATACAATTCCGTATGTAGCGAGTGAGAGAGGGAGGGAGGAGGTGGGATTCGTGTCAGTAGGTTCACCGCGGTGGTAATATGAACTTCCTACTTGTATGTAGATATATATTATATATATATATGAATATACTCAGGCACATACCCCATAGCTGTGGGGTGGCCGACTCGAGACAGAGCCCGAACAGGGACAACACAACATAACATAAACAAATAAAATATAAATTCACACACATCTAGATCACCCAGGAGAATACCCAGAGACCCAGGCCTAATTGGGGTCCCCAGCAAAACATTCACAGTTTCCAGACCTCCCGAAGAGGTTCCGATCTCAGCAGGCAGACACGCAGCGGAGCACACCACAATGCCCACCTACCTCACATCCAGGCATGACCCTTCTTATACACCGGCTCCCCGGGACAAGCACCTGACGAACTATTATCTAGTCCAACTAGTGTCCTGCTTCTCCAAACAATCTTGTTATCACTCATCTATTCACAAGCATTCTCCATTCATTCCAATTTATTTTAACTTCTCTTGCCTGTTGTACAGTAATCTCTCTAGCTTCCAATGATTGTACTACACAATCTCTCCATCTCAATGGAGGTCTTGCTACCCCTTTACCTCCCCTTGCATTTGACTCATATACTATCTTTGTAAGCCTTTCATTACACATTCGTTCAACATGTATATACCAGCACAGCACCCTTCTGTCCATTCTGGCCGACAAGGGTTCCTGCTGTCCCACTCTCTTATGTACCTCTTCATTCTTCAGTCTATCTATACATGTGACTCTACATATACTCCTCAAGTAGTTCATCTCCATCACATCCAGTTTTTTTCTCTCTTGTGCCTTCAGAGCCTTTCCTTCCTTCACATACAATCTGTTTTACCTCAATTTCCACACCTGTGTCCTTGCTTATCACTCCTCCCAGATATTTAAAACACTCTACTTGTTCCAGTATTTCCCCATCCAGCTTCACATCTAGATTCACCCTACGAGCACCTCTATTACGCACCATCACTTTAATTTGATTGCCATTCACCCTCAGCTTCCTCCTCCCATATATCACACCAAACTCTTTGACTACTGGCTTCAGTTTCTCCTCAGAATCCGCAACCAACGAGTGTGATATATAGATATATAGTAGGTTAGATAATTACCTAATAAGTTATGTTAAGCTATGATAGAGCAAGCTAGATTGTTGTTGTTGTGTAGTACCCAGTTGACTAATGACTCATAGCCAGCCCTTCATATCACCTCTGGCAGCCTGGTCAGACTCCCACGCCATTCATGGTGAAACTCTCCTGTTTTTGGAGCCATCACAACACTGATATAACTGGTAATTAAGATGCAAACAACTCACAACCTGAACCAGGTACACCGCAGGTGGGCCACATTGGGGGTCTGCACAGAAGAGGCTCTTCGCCTCGCAGTCGAATGCTGTGGATCCCTGAGGACCTTGCTGTCTTGTTCCTTGAAGATATTCGGCCGATGGTCAAGCCAGCTCCTTTTAGTCGCCACTTACGACACGACACACAGGGATACTCGATGGGAAATTATGCTCCAGATAACGTCCCTTGACTTTGGCTCTATCACTATTTTGGCTTTGGGGGAGACACTCATAAAGGCAACCTGCCTTTTGTCTCCTTCATACGCATAGAACAAAAAATAATCTTGTGTAATCCTCTCCTACCTAGGGGTAAGCAAGCTAGGCTGTCTATAACGGTGTTGTAAACTGCCCAGGCTGTTCCAAAATTAGATGAGAACATTTGCCACCACAGAGCATAATATCCCAAACTATAATAACCTAGCGTAACATAGATTACTTTTGTATAACCTAATCGCATTATACCTACTGTACATATACGCAACCATTGATAATTGAAACTAGAATCAACCACGAGGTTCATAATCATTATCATTCCCTTCATTTGCTCACGCGTCACTGTACAGTATGTGTGTAACTCTGTGAGTTCACGTGGTTGACCAAGTTCGCTCTCTACTTGTCCTTCTGGGATCAAGAAGCCCACGAACATGGTAATTTGCACTCGGAGAAGATTTCCTGACATATTCCATGAAAGTCACTTAACAAATATAATAGACTCTCTTCCCAAAGATAAATATGAAGCTCCCAATTATATGAAAATCCTGAACATTTTCTGTCGCTATGTAAGAGTAATCTGTTGACAATATAATATTTTCAAATTTTGAATAATCTCTTGACTTTATATGTATAAGCATAAAATACGAATAGCAAATTAAAATATATACTATCAAATACTCTATAAATGATTAGTTGATTATGTAATACCTTTTCAATTAGTTCCATTGTATCCAAATTGATAGAAAATAAACAACTTAACATAATAATTGTGTTGGAGATCTGTAGTGTTAACAATGTTTTTTGCAATGTGCAACTGATTACATAAATCATGATGTTATAGCTTCTAATAATAACAGGTGTGGTTCTGCATTTGTTCGCATGGTAGCCAGTGTACTGGATTGATATATATGATATTCTCGTCATTATTAAATGTTGTTCAGATACAGATACTAAAATATAGCCTTTAAAACTGCAAACCTAGAGTACAAATATAATAATGATAAATATAATGATAAATATAGAGAGATATAGTGAAGACAATAAATATGTTTGAACGAGATTATGGTATTCATCATATTTGAATTTCGTGTATAACATAAATGTGTAGCATTTTAGCCATGAATAGCTAAGGTTAAGATAAGGTGATAGTGTAGGAATATGTGAACTGGTAAGCGATTATCATGCAGGAGATAAATGTGATGATGTTGGTAATGAGTTTGATAGCTAATAACCGATCATGTCTAAACTAGTACGTTGAGCATGTGATTCCTGATTTATCGCTGCCAGAATATAGTAGCTTTAGCCATTCATATATGGAACATTAAACAAAAATAAACCCTTATTTATTACTTAAGTTCAACCAAACTATCAAATGTTAACTAAATATATAATACAACTTAACTGAATTAACATTATTTATGTATGACCAGGCAGAGCCTCGAACCCGGGGCTGTAGCGTAGCAGACCAACACCAAGCCAACTAGACCACCAAGGAGCTATAACAGTAATAGTTATATTTGGGACAAGTTTCATCCACTACCGCCCACTAGACCACCAATGAGCTATAACAGTAATAGTTATATTTGGGACAAGTTTCATCCACTACCGCCCACTAGACCACCAAGGAGCTATAACAGTAATAGTTATATTTGGGACAAGTTTCATCCACTACCGCCCACTAGACCACCAAGGAGCTATAACAGTAATAGTTATATTTGGGACAAGTTTCATCCACTACCGCCCACTAGACCACCAAGGAGCTATAACAGTAATAGTTATATTTGGGACAAGTTTCATCCACTACCGCCCACTAGACCACCAAGGAGCTATAACAGTAATAGTTATATTTGGGACAAGTTTCATCCACTACCGCCCACTAGACCACCAATGAGCTATAACAGTAATAGTTATATTTGGGACAAGTTTCATCCACTACCGCCCACTAGACCACCAAGGAGCTATAACAGTAATAGTTATATTTGGGACAAGTTTCATCCACTACCGCCCACTAGACCACCAAGGAGCTATAACAGTAATAGTTATATTTGGGACAAGTTTCATCCACTACCGCCCACTAGACCACCAAGGAGCTATAACAGTAATAGTTATATTTGGGACAAGTTTCATCCACTACCGCCCACTAGACCACCAAGGAGCTATAACAGTAATAGTTATATTTGGGACAAGTTTCATCCACTACCGCCCACTAGACCACCAAGGAGCTATAACAGTAATAGTTATATTTGGGACAAGTTTCATCCACTACCGCCCACTAGACCACCAAGGAGCTATAACAGTAATAGTTATATTTGGGACAAGTTTCATCCACTACCGCCCACTAGACCACCAAGGAGCTATAACAGTAATAGTTATATTTGGGACAAGTTTCATCCACTACCGCCCACTAGACCACCAAGGAGCTATAACAGTAATAGTTATATTTGGGACAAGTTTCATCCACTACCGCCCACTAGACCACCAAGGAGCTATAACAGTAATAGTTATATTTGGGACAAGTTTCATCCACTACCGCCCACTTCCATTTATGGTCACTCAGCCTAATGCCGTTCGCACAAACACTAACACACTAGTGACTCAGTACTAAAGAAGGCTATTTGAAACTGAGGTGCATTCATTGTATATTTGGAAATAAATAAAATCAGTATATATCCGTATAAGAGAAACCAGTCAGAGGAAATAATAGTATTCCCAGTTATGAAGTATACAGTTTCGGAGGAAGAGTTACAAGGTTTGCTGTTATTAAAGATACATGACTTGCGTTCATACTCTCAATTGTCAATTGTGAGGAACATCAATGGATTTTACTCCTTGCGAACATAATAACATGCACATTGCACACGAATACATAACCACACAGAAGTACGCAGTAACACACGCACATAAACTTAAACAGTCACACACATACCGGTCGATATAATACATAACCAAATAGATGCACACAGTAACACACGCACATAAACTTAAACAGTCACACACATGATGGTCGATATAATAGCATAGATCAACCCAAATTTCCTTTTTTGTATGCTAAGCTTGCGTGACAATATCATCTTTTCGTCATCCTTCCCTCTATTCAATTTTATCACAACAATTTACCTCGTCACATTTTCTTCTAGATAGAGGAGTGCTGATTAATTTTAAAGAGGTAATCTTAAAATGACGAAAAGCTGGATATTAGGTGGAGGATAGAAGATAGACTGGGGTAGGTAGATGAGAAAATAGATAATAAGTGGAGTGAGACATAGTAAATAAATGATATGGGCGGAGGAGGAGAAATAAGCAGAGAAGAGGTAACAGAATAACCGATGAATAACCTATATACTGTATACTTTCTTAGATAAAGGCCAAATGACTTCAGATTACATCCCGCAGGTACTTAGTAACCCATTCAGTACCAGAGACATCCTTCTCATCATTTTATGACAATTATTAGGCGATTTTATTTAGTTTAAGAAAAATCTCCAGCAATTACCAGGCTTCAAACTACCTAAAGTAGCCCTATTTGTACTACCATAGCTCCTTTAATTGCGCAATATCGTCTAAATATAGCTGGAATAATATATAACAAACTTCGCCGGTACAGAAGGGGTTAAATCGTTTGGCAGGGATTGTAATTAGTTCTTACGTGTTTATGATTTAGTAACAATATGAATCCATCTGGACAATACATGTTATGTCTTCCTCATATTGTTCATTATTTGTTTTGTCATTCTGCATTAATGATTTTTCTGGGTCACTAGGTCTATAACGTATTCTGATAATTTATATATAGAATCGTTAGCTGTGTGTCATCAGACGAGCTATAACCATCAACTGTATTTGGCCATTACCAATAACCATTATCATTATCCATCATTGCTGTCCTTTATTAGAACGATTACACTTTGGTTAGGATAGATATGGTTTGGATATGTTAGGTTATGTTAGGTTATTAGGCTCTGTTTTAGTTAGCTTGCGTAGGCCAGATTAGCTTAGGAAATTGTGGCCGCTTAGAAATGCGGCCGTCTTGGCTTAACAACTGTGGTTTTGATCACATGTTCAGTTACAATAGTGGACATACATTATAAAGCTCTTAGGCACCAGTATTGACGACCACGGCCACTCTGGAACACTAAATACCCTTTGAAAATTTACATAAATACATTGACTGAATAAAACTTTAGCTTCCAGGCATTTGCGCACGTGTGTGTGTGTGTTTGTGTGATACAGCTAGTTCGCATGCAATTATGGGTATGTAGAATTAGGAACAATATATTATTCACATCAATAGTAAGACATAATCGTATGTATACAAGTCTAGAGCTTTAATATGTATTTACTTGTATTTGTGTCCATCTTGTATTTTGCTTGGACAGCACAGTAGACACCTACTGTAGATGTTATAGTTTTGTAATTCTCGTCAGATTATGAATTCCTATCTTCATAAATTTCAGGTACAAACTATTGATCATAAAACTAATAGAAAAATTAATATGCGAACGCAATGCTGCACTAATATATACACTAACTGTATTGGATAATGCAAAGTGTGTTATTGATATCATGGTATGTAGGATCATTTTGTCTACCGTATACATGTGAATGAATAATAATAAGAGAATTGGACAGAACCCTGAGGAACACCAGAGGTGATTGGTTGAGGAACTGAATGGTGGCCGTCCACAACCGCAGCTATGGAACGGCCGGAAAGGAAATTAGAGACAAAGACACAGATGGAGGGATAGAAACCGAAGGAGGGTAGTTTGGAAATGAGGGATTTGTACCAGACTCTATCGAAGGTCTTCGATATGTCTAACACAACATAAACAGTCTCGTCGAAGTCCCGAATGAAGGATGACCATGAGTTAGTAAGATAAGAAAGAAGATCACCAGTAGAGTGGCCTTTAAAGAAGCCATACTGGCGGTCTGATAGTAGTTTATGGGAAGAGAAATGCTTAAGACATTTTGAGGTAAGAATAATTTCAAAAACTTTAGAGATACAAGAAATGAGAGCAATTGGACATTAGTTGGAGGGTTGAGAGCGGTCACCCTTCTTTGGGACAGGTTGAATGAGATCAAACCTCCAGCATGAAGGGAAGACATTAAAGGAGAGACAGAGACGGAAGAGTTTGCCTAGGCAGGGAGTTGGCACGGAAGCACAATTTTTTAGTACAACAGGAGGAACACCATCCGGTCTGTACGCCTTCTTAGTAATAAGACCAGAAAGGGTGGAAAGTACATCCTTGGAAGAGATTATGATGCTTAAGGGGGTTTCACACGTTCACGAGTGTCGTCCAGAGTTGTCCGAACTCGTTGCACAATCAGAAATACTGGCCACGAGCCCAGCACCTAACGAGCGTGTTACGCCTGTCATACGAGTTACTGTTGTAAACAAATTCATAAGTCAGTATATAGCCTTAACGAGTCATTATGAGTTACCATCCATCATGCAAAATTTAATATGTAATGGTCAGACATGGTCCATGAGTATCCACAAAAGCCATATGAGTCACTACGACTGTGCTACGACTGTGTTAGGAGTGTGCAAGACTACATAACCAGTGCCCTGAAAATAATTTCCCTGATGACCTGTTGGGCAGCAATAACAGACGTACAGACTCTTGACACTCTCTCCAAGATCCAATTTCTCCCTCTATCTCTCCATCACAAAATTCCACAAGACTATCAATTAGTCTTCAACAATACACAACTCAACCCTCCATCTTCTCCCAATATTCTAGGTGTATCTTTTTCATCCAACCTTTCTTGGTAATATCATATTACCACTCTTGCTAAAACAGTTTCCCAAAAGTTAGGTTTGCTCAACCATCTCCATGGGTTTTTCACCCCCGCACAGCTTCTTGCTCTGTATCGTGGCACAGAGCGCACCATTATTGAGTATTGTTTACATGTGTGGGGAGGCTCCACCCATATAGCACTTCTCGAATGAGTAGAATCAAAAGCATTTCACATCATCAACTCACTTCCTCTTACTAGTTCCCTACAATCTCTTTCTACACGCCACAATGTTGCATCTCTTTCATTCTTTTATCGCTATTACAACAATCAGTGTTCTTCAGAGCTCTCTCAGTGTATACCCCTCCCTTGCAGCGAGTGCGAGGCACCCGCCTTTCAACACAGTCCCACTCCTATTCTGTCCAGCTCTCCAACCCAAGATTGACATATTTTCTCAGTCTTTCTTCTACTCAACAAGTGAACTCTGGAATTATCTCCCTCAATCAATCTTTCCTTCATCCTATGACTTTAATTGCTTTAAACTTTGTGTGTCCAGGCTTTTTTTTTATCTCAACGTCCCTTGAATTTGGCTCTGATTTTGGCTTTGTGGGAGACACTCGTTACAGACAACCTGCATTTTGTCTCCAGCATACACATACAAAAAAAACAAAAAAAAAACACACGCACACACATACTGATTTGTGGCATATTCTCATATTCTTGTCAACTCGAGTGATGTGTGGTACGGGTGGCCTCTCTTAACGTACACGTGACACACTCTTGGCTCATTAGTGACAACTTGTACATAATATGCATGGATAATCTTGCCAAATTTTAGAAGACTCTTGTTCATTCTTGGCACAGTCTTGCACATTCATGACCACCGATTTTCTGGACGGCATCCGACTGAGTGTGCTACGACTGGTCGTGGCCACTTTTAGCAACTCTGTTCAACTCGTCGATATTCTTGTGAACTCGTGGTGGCACCAAGTTGGCCCGAGTTCCCAATAATCTGCTACAAGTTCATAATCATTATTACTAGTGTTGAACTTTGCTATCCTTTCCGGCCTCCTTTGTTTTTTTATCGGATTTTGATTTTTCTACTAACTTTAAGTCTTGGATCGTAAGGCCTGTGGGGTCAGTGTATCCATATAAATGTCTCTCTCCAATGTTATCCAATCTTCTCTTTCCATATTTCCTTCCTCTCTTTCTATTTTCTCTATAATACAGTGTTCCCATTCCTGTCTTGTTCTTTGCTCTCTATTCTTGGCCACATCTTTTTAATTTTTTCATGTAGCCGCCAGGGAATGGTGCAGCAGGGATGATCTGAGATTATTTGATTATATATTTCTTACGGGGAACTGAGTCGAGGGGAGGAGAGAGAAGAAAACAAACAGTAGGAATAATAGATACCGGCAGTTGATCTTGTTTTTCTTCATTATACTTAATATGAGAATAACATATATAATAGAATTACAAATACACGATACCATAACAGTAGACAGAGATGGTTGGATTTAAGATAATGGTATTAATAAAGTAGAACAATTTACAAGATAGGAAACTGGGGCAGATATGAACTACAAAAACGAAATTATCATATGTGGAATACTGCTTATAGATGAGGATACATCTGATATGTAACAGAGCATCGTCAATACGAATAGAGTGAATGGTAAAATGAACAACCAGTAAACATGGAAAGAAAACACACTCGCTATATGTTAGCCTAGATGTGATATGGTTAGTACATCAAGGAACATTATTAAAAGGGTCACTTTGTTTTAGCAAACGGACTTCGCTCATATATTATGCAAGTTTTATTTGACCTACTGCTTCATGTATTTGAATAATTGTCATATGGAAGATCATCACAAGAACCCCAACTAATACCAACTTTACTGTACGTGTGATATTTTCACATAGTCCATAATATTATATATACTGTACAGTATACAAGATATGGGATGATTGAACAAAGTATATACTTTTCAATGAGCATGGAATAAACATATACAACAGGGTAATACTATGTTAAAACAACTAAAGAACATAAATAAACATAAGCACATATACTCAAACAACGAACACTACAAGGATACATACAATAGTCACTGTACACCGTCCTTGATCGGATCATGGAACAGTTCACTTAGGTCAACACATTTACAAACTCGGGAAAAAGTAGGAGGTGATCATTATAGGGAGAACAGCGAGTAGGGGGCTTCGCCAACAAGGTTAGCACTAGGATTATTGTATTCCAAACTTATGCTGTAGACTTTTTTCATAAATAACTTCTAAAATGATTGGGTGGCAGTATGGAAGACGGGAAACACTGCCAGGGATTCAGAATACTACGGTAACTGTTTTATCTGTACAGATTGCTGTCATAATAGAACGTGCATTATTAATGAAAATGGAAAAAACTAAACGAAATAAGAGTATATAATTAGATTGAGGAACACGAGTATAGAAGAAAAAATAAATAATTATACACATAGTTTAATATATCATATTTCACCAAAACCACACTTTCACTCTTCTCTCTCTCTCTCTCTCTCTCTCTCTCTCTCTCTCTCTCTCTCTCTCTCTCTCTGTTCTAAGCAATATCACCGTTACAGAGAGAGAAGTATTGAATTGTTTAGATAAACTCAAGGTAAATAAAACGCCAGGACCTGATACAATCTCGCCTAGAGTTCTAAAGGAAGCTAAGAATGAGCTCTCCAAACCACTGACATTACTATTCAATAAATCCTTACAGTCTGGAACTATGCCTGATCAGTGGAAGCTAGCCAACGTAACACCGATATTCAAAAAAGGCAGCAAATCCCTACCCAGTAACTATCGTCCAATTAGCTTAACCTCAGTTGTATGTAAAATGCTAGAAACGGTCATACGAGACAGACTCGTAAATCACTTAGAGGAAAATAACATACTTAAAGATACTCAACACGGCTTTCGTAAAAACGTTCCTGTTTAACAACCTCTTAGACTTCTTCCACGATATCCTCAACCTCTACGATGAGAGTAAAGCTGTAGATATTATATACCTTGATTTTCAAAAGGCCTTTGACAAAGTTCCCCACAAACGTTTACTGCTAAAACTAAAAGCGCATGGAATACAAGACGGTGTGTTGAAATGGATAGAAAATTGGCTCAGCAACAGAAAGCAGAGGGTAGTCATAAACGGTAAGGCATCTAAATGGACCAATGTAAGTAGCGGGGTACCCCAGGGATCGGTACTAGGACCAATTCTCTTTCTAATTTACATCAACGACATAGATGAGGGTCTCACCTGCACAATCTCAAAATTTGCTGACGATACAAAAATTGCAAATAGCGTACTCTCAAAAGAACAAGTTGACGATATGCAACACAATCTAGATAAATTGTCATGTTGGGCCCAAATTTGGCAAATGAGTTTCAATGCGGATAAATGTAAAGTACTACATGTCGGATACCTAAATGAGAAAGCAAACTATTTGATGAATGGCACTCAGCTTAAGAATGTAAACAGAGAAACTGATCTGGGAGTAACAATATCGAGTAACCTAAAACCGAGTCAACAATGTTCAGAAGTTGTTAAGAAGGCAAACAAAATAATTGGCTTTATAGGCAGGTCATTTGAGCATAAATCCAAAGAAGTTATCCTAACCCTTTACAATTCCTTAGTCCGCCCTCTTCTGGAATACTGCGTTCAATCCTGGTGCCCTTATTACCAAAAGATATAAACAAGCTAGAACGAGTTCAACGTAGAGTTACCAAAATTATACCTAGCCTAAAGAACAAACCATACGAAGAGCGTCTTAGAGAATTAAATCTATTTCCTTTAACCCAGCGCAGATTAAGAGGCGACTTAATTCAAGTGTTCAAATCATCAAAGGCATCGACAATATGAACTGTAGTAAGTACTTCACTATCGACCAATCTAATTACACGCGGGGAAACGGTTGCAAAATTATTGGTAAATCTTTTAACTCGCACGAATCTAAGAATTTCTTCTTCAATCGAGTTGTCAACTTGTGGAATGGGCTTCCCCGAGACGTTATAGACTGCAGCACCGTTGATTCATTTAAATTCCGCCTAGACAAATATCTCGCATCAAACCCGCGACTGACTGCGTTTGTAAATGAATAACTTTATCCTCCCCTCAGTTACTAACCCATATGTCCCCTACTAACTTCCTAGTCCTGCCACGTTAGTGGCAGGGCAGTAGTTCCCTTTCCAATGTTCCCTTACCCACTCTAAACCACTGTTTGGACACTTGATCCTCAGTGTTTTGGAGGACAAGCAGCCTAGAAGGGTCACTAGATCTGTTGTTGCTTGATTTCCTTTGTACTCCTTTGTACTCTTGTTGTCTGTCTGTCTGTCTCTCGCTCTCTCTCTCTCTCTCTGTCTCTCTCTCTCTCTCTCATCTCTCTCTCTCCTCTCTCTCTCATCTCTCTCCTCTCTCACCTCTCTCCTCTCTCTCTCTCTCTCTCTCTCTCTCTCTCTCTCTCTCTCTCTCTCTCTCTCTCTCTCTCTCTCTTTTTGATTTCACCATCAGTGTTAGCGAAGTTCAAAGCAAATTGAGTAATTTAAATGTAAATAAGACCCCGGGACCCGACATGCTCCACCCGAAAATAATTAAGAATGTTAAGGACGAAATAGCAAAACCCCTGACGCAACTGTTTAACTTATCATTACTACAGGGGATTGTACTGAGTGATTGGAAAGATGCGAACATTACGCCAATATACAAGAAGGGTAGCAAGGCCAAAGCAAGTAATTACAGACCAATTAGTCTAACTTCAATTGTAGGAAAAATCATGGAAAAAATCCTTAGAGATAAGATAGTAGATTACCTCGAATCAAACAACCTAATCAAAAATAGTCAACACGGCTTTAGATCAAATAAGTCATGCCTAACAAATTTGATTGAATTTTATAACTAACTATTCACATATAACGACATGACGTAATCACCAGATATAATCTTCTTGGACTTTCAACAAGATTTCGACAAGGTGCCACACCGAAAACTATTGGTTAAACTGGAGAGGATAGGTATCAAAGGTGAAATTCATTCTTGGACAAAAAATTGGCTTACAGACAGAAAACAGAGAGTGGTGATAAATGGAGTGGAATCCGAGTGGGAGCCTGTCACTAGTGGAGTTCCACAGGGCTCAGTCCTTGGACCAGTCCTGTTTCTCATTTACATTAACGATATTGATGTAGGGGTAAACAACACCATTTCCAAATTCGCCGACGATACAAAAATAGTAAATACAGTCCTGAACGAAGAAGATAGAAATGCGTTGCAATCTGATTTAAACAAGATATCAGAGTGGTCGAAAAATGGCAGATGCCCTTCAATGTCGGTAAGTGTCAGGTGCTGCAGGTTGGTAGCAGAAATATGAAATACAAATACGAAATGAATGGCAAACAAATAAAAACCGCAACGGTAGTAAAAGACTTAGGGGTACTAATATCTGAAAACCTAAACACTTCCAACCAATGTATAGCAGCTGCAAATATGGCAAACATAGCATTGGGCTTTATTAAACGAAAATTTACATATACACATGAGAACGTAATAGTGCCACTGTTCAAAAGTATGGTGAGGCCCCACCTTGAATATGGTGTGCAGTTCTGGTCACCTTATCTGATCAAGGACATTGTAAGACTCGAGTCAGTACAGCGTAGAGCGACGAAGATGATACCCTCATTAAGAAATAAACTATATGAAGAAAGACTTAAACGATTGAACCTGTTTTCATTAAAAAAGAGGAGGTTGAGGGGTCAGCTTATTGAGTGCTTTAAGATACTAAAAGGTTTCGACAAAGTCGATGTAAATGCACTATTCACATTAAACAATAATATTCAAACTCGCGGAAATGGAATGAAATTAAAAACCAAAAAGGCAAACCTAGATGTCACAAAGAGTTTCTTCACCTACAGTGTGGCAACAGAGTGGAATAAACTACCAGCGAGAGTGGTGGAGAGCGACACAATAAACACTTTCAAGGGAAGGCTTGACCTCTATCTACAGAGGGCTGGGGTGATATGAAAAAAAAAAAAATATATATATATATATATATATATATGTATATATGTGTATATGTATATATGTATGTGTATATGTATGTATATTATGTAGATGTGTATATGTGTGTATATGGGTGTATATGTATATATGCATGTATGTGTGTATATATGTATGTATGTATGTATGTGTAACTGTTTGTATATGTATGTATGTATATATTGTGTGTGTGTGTATATGTATGTATATATATATATAATATTATATATATGTAAATATATATATATATATATATATAGTTTGTAAGGCCAGACTGCCTAGTAAGGACCTTGAGGTTTGTGTGGTCTGTGTATCTATGTAGCTCTATGTAGCTCTCTCCTCTTAGCGTGTCTCCCCCCCATCAGCTACCATCTCATCCCTCCACAATTTACTGGACATCCTTTACAAGCACGGATCTTGGCTCAGCCAGCATTACTCCTCACTTTTCCAGTGCCTTTACTATTTTGTTGTGTTTTATTTATTATTTTTATGTTTTACTTATATCATTTCTCTGTCCATTCATTTGTATATATTGTATATATATATTTGTAGTCTCTGGAGTAAGAACCTAGTTAATTTGCAAAGACTAAGTTGACTTATGTTACAGTACAACGGTAACACATCAGAGTACTCTTTATATTTAATGCAAATGCCTGATCAATTATGACTTCATTATAACATGTATATTCAAATGAACAAAACTAAATTATGTTTTCATTTGTACGTTTGCTGAGCGTTGTTACGACCGGCACTACGAAATAAACAAGGGCACTTAAGAATGGACTAGATGATAGGCTATATCTGCAACAACGGTACGATAATTCCAAACCCTCGAACTATTACGCCGGTGAACAAAACACTTAAAACCCTCCAGAGTTAATCTACTGGATAACAGGGTATCAATTAACTGGGTTTTAGTCCACTTCTACAAAGGCTTGCCGATGACGGCAAAGCCTACTCACAACAGGAGTACTTTACGTTAATAAAATGCTCTTAGTAATGAACAATGCTTGAATAAACTATAACAAGATTTAATAAAGGAGTATATGCTTACGTTAACTTTAGTGTGAGTCTGTACTCAACACTAAACTCTACAATGCTCTATGAAAACACTGGATGTCTAGTCCTACAGCAATCAGATAAAGAATCATCTGAAAACGTCTGATGCTCTAAGATGCTCGTTAATATAGAACAGAAATAATGCAGGGGCAGGACACCAAAGCGTGTATCTTAAAAACACCAAAAAGTAGGATACATATATATATAACAAGGGAGTGCAACAACTCTTTGCCAGCACTAATAATCGCCACTCAAAAACAGTACTTCCTTAGCCAACGTAACAGCCAAACTGGGTTGTGCACTATGGATCAACCTAGGCTAAAATAAGGCGTGAATAATTCCTAAAGCATACACAATTAAAGTTAATAAACACAATGCTGTCTTTCTCACTAATAAAGTCTAGCAGTGGCATAAAAGGTACTAGGAAACTAGGCAGAGCGCAAGCATGCTCGTAGCCTACTGTCTCCCCTTGAACAGATTTCCCTTATGTTACGTTGCGTGACTTGGAGGCTCTCTTGGTAAGTCCAGATCTCAAGTATCTGGTCTTACCCTGGCGCTCCACAAAGGTAAAAAAAATGAGGTAGCAAGCATACAGGTAAGTGTAGGCAAATGCCCTTCACCTGTATACTGCTACACTCGCAAAGGAAAAATAGGCACAAGGGTTACAGGCTACCTAGCTTCGTCGATGTTGTACAGGCTCTGACTTGCCACATACATAACTCAGACAACGACCAAAGATACCTTCCACTGTCTAGCATTAAATAATGGGAAAGAACAGCTCAATAATTAGAAGCACCGCAACACTATGATACCATTTGACTATGACTCTAATAATCCCTAAAGCTAGTGCAAACATATATGGAGATCTGGTGCTGGTAATACGACTGGCCGACTATGGAAGTCGTATGCAGAACCAGAAGGGATAAGTAATTGAATAAAGATGAGAAGTATGAAAAAGAAGAAGTTCAGAGAGAGAAATAGTAGTACAGGGGGTTAGATGGGGGGACAGATTGCAAAGGACATGTAGGACCAAGCACGCTGTGCCAAGCTCTGCAGGAGAAACGCGGGCAGGAGCCCCCCAGCACTAACAAAGGCAGCAGCACCCAATCACAGACGACTACGTCATGAGGAGCAGGCGTCATATGACGCGTCAGGCCCGCCGGCCAATCACGAGCATGGGAAACTCCTCCGAGCGAGGGAGGCACACGTACATACACACGCACATATTACCACCACGCTGCTCGCTCTCTTTCTCCCTACAACTTCACACAATGCATCTTATATTCTATCAATGATATAAAATACTTCCAAGTGTCACAGACAAGAATAAAGATCACCACTGATCTGTCTGTGACAACATGAACTCTATGAAAGAAAGAACATCGTTCTACGATTATTGTAGCCCATTTAACTGCCCTGGCGATCGCTAGCGAGTTACGAGTGCATTCTGGCAAGCTGGCCAGCGTAACACCCCGCCCAAGATGTGGGACGTTTCTGCCTTAGGTGAACTTCACATCTGACCAGACAGAATGCCCACCAACCCCGCATCACCCAGCTACTCTCCCAAGTTGTGAACACAAGGCACAATCACAAACATAAAACACTTCATTATGAAAACAAAAAAAATCTACACAACCCTTCCCCAAAATAATAGCATAATAATTATTATATCACGCTCAACGAGAAAGCTTCACCGAGCCTAGCCTACTAAGATAACAGCTCAGAGTGTCTTAGATTCTTGCTGTAATATACTGCACTTATATACTATCAAAAAGAAAGAGTTTTTATGTGAGGTTTTTTAAAAAATTTAATAGTGTTTTTGGCGGCGTTGCACTACAGTGGCAAGCCTAATTTTTATCCACTCTCAAACAAACACTGACTGAACGGCGAGGGTTCTCCTTCAAACATACCCTCCCGTGACAAACAGCCAGAACATTATCAGTGCCCTTAACATGCCACACATCCAACTTGTGTTCCGGCAGCAAAACAACACCTGGCACTGATAAACTGCCCAGTCCATCACAAGACTGGCACTTCTCTTCGCTCTCTCCGGCAACGGTGCCTGCCAAAAACCTTTCACTATTTCCACCTTAGTGACAAACGAGGCAGCCCCGATGCGGTCTATGGGGGCATCAACTCTGGGTAATGGATAGGGGCCTGTCAGGGATAATGCTTCCACACTCTTGCAATCAACACAAACACGGATCTTGCCACTTAACTCAGGTTGCAAAGTTACTGGCCACGACCACTCACGATATCCCTTATCCCTCAGACCCTTTTCCAACATGTAGTCGAGCTCTACTTTTGCAACAGGCTGTTGAGCAGGATTTATACGGTAGGGAGTTAACTTGAGCCTTGCCCTGTCTCCAGCCTCCGTGTCGGATTCTACCCCGTACATCAGGCCTGGAGAAGCAACAAACATGCGGACGTACTGCCACAGCCTAGTAAACAACTTCTCTTGGCGCTCAGGAACAAGAGGTTGCAACTTATCTTGAAGAACAACATGCCTAGTGCCCTCCCACAACCCAGCCGAGACCGTAGTTTCTACACTATAGTCTCCCTCCTTCTCCACCTTTGTCCCTAGAACAGCCAGGTCATGAGAGGGACAATCTGTACCACCTGTGCAGTCACTCCCATAGTTCATAATTGCTAAGGCTTCCCTGCCGATACCATACATGCGCACCCCCGCATTCCTTGCGACTACATCTGCCTGCGCAGCATCACCGCCTTCAGCGACATGGCCAGATACAGTCGGTCTATGGTAGGGCTGTTGCATTTTACTCGGGCAGCATTGGGAGGCAATGCAACAGCCGGGCGCATCCACTCCACAGCCAACCTCACCAATCTGCTCAATGTCCTGATTCTGACCACCATCCTTAGCAGCCATGGGTCGACCCTGACCTGACAACCATGCCAAAGCCTCGTCGCCCACCTTGAACCACTGAAACAACGAGGCCAACGGTTTACTAACACTCAAGTGACCTACCAACGGAACATCGTGCACCGCATGAGTTGTGAGGCCTGGGTGCTCGGCACAAACAGTGGGATATGAACCGAGCAGGTGCTGGAGCGCTGAACACTGCTGCTCAGGCAGGTGCTCAAGTGCTTCCGCAGCCACCTGACTCGTGTCCCCCGCCCACTGCTCCGCCGAGACATGACAATCCCAACTTTCCTCCACCTGTGCCCCACTGCCCCCCTCTCCTTCTCCACCTTAGCCGCTGCAGACCAACACAGGGACAGTAGGCTGCTCAGGTGGTTGCCTCACAAACTCCTTTAACAGGTTCACATGACATGCTTCCCCGCCTTCATGGAGTTCAATAGCCCCGTTCCCACAACTCTCAAGACTAAGATCTTCTAGTTGCACCTGGGAACTTCTCTGTTGCGAAGTGCCATCACGCCCTACCATGTCACTAGGGGGGACAGGTTCTGGGGCCACTCCGGAGCTTAACTTTGGTGCAAGTACCGAGTCACCAAGGAGTGTCGCTGGGTCCAAACTCTCAACCCGACCACCAGCCTCGACTTTCTCTTTCCGACCCTTCCTCCGCTGGTCTGAAACTTGGGTACTAGGCTGTGACACCTGAGTGGGCTGAGATCTCTCGAGCCACTCTTACCCCTCCCTACTCGTGTCAGCCTCCCTCTCGGCAACGACTAAGGGTGGAACCTCGGAAGTAGGCACCGCAAAGTCGTTACCGAGAAGGAGGTCGACCCCCTCAACTGGCAATTTCTCCACAACACCCACATCCAACTCCCGTGTCACACCGTCCACCTCAAGCTCCACTTTGACCAGCGGGTAAGACCGCGTAGCATTGATACCTTGAACCACCACAACCCGAGCCGCATTAATAGGCTTGCCAGTGAA